>CM075873.1:2098189-2384509 GCA_038021265.1 Cyprinella venusta
GCACTATAACTCTCTCTCTCTCTCTCTCTCTCTCTCTCTCTCTCTCTCTCTCTCTCTCTCTCTCTCTCTCTCTCTCTCTCTCTCTCTCTCTCACACACACACACATACACACACAGGAATTCCCTCAGCTATGTCACATTAGAAGAGGTAAACAGTTTAATTGGTTTCCTTGGCAACTGTCTGTCAGACTCTTCAAGACCAAACAGGACAAACACAGATAGCGACGTGAACTGTAAACTAGTAGAGAATAATCCAGTCTATATCGACTTTACAGCTTCTGACTGTGTCTCCACAAAAGTATTGGGATTAATTAGTGTTTATTTTCTTCTTCTTCTATATTTATAAGTGGATTTGGCGCTTGTGCGTTGGAACTGAGTAGTAGCGTGCACGCGCGCGCCGGATCCGATAACGTCGTCATGTCCGCATGACGTTCCGTCATTTCTCTTTGTTAAAGCGCGTAAAAGTGAAGATTCATTCATTTAATTTCACACTCCTGTGCTTCTTCTGAGTTCCGTCCCACAGGAAGACAGGAGATAGCAGAGATAATAATTACATTCACGCTCTACTGTACATATTTCTCTCCAGTGATTTATCATTCTTGTAGAACTTAATTAGAACCTCACACGACTTTAATGTCATCTGATTCTTTCCAGAAACACAATTTATTACCTAGCAACCGCGTGCCAACAGGCGAAAACACTCCTGAAGATCGCATAATAAACATAAGAACATTCTAACAACAGTGTAAACATCCTAGCAACCACCTGGAACTCCGTAGCAACTCCCTGGCAACCGGCCACGTCATTTTAGCAGTGTGGTGGTAAGTGAGTTTTCTAAGAATGTAAAATATAGACCATTTCACAAGATGTAAACAACACTGGCCCAGAAGCACTTCCTGTTTCAGTTTTTTAACACTAGCCTACATAAAAGCTGGAATATACAACCAACAGAACATTTAAAACTGAATAAAAAAGTTCAACAAACATCTTTAAAATGTTTTCTTTACATTTGAAATAAAGAAAACAGTTACAAACTGAAACAGGAAGTGTTTCTGGACCAGTGTTGTTTACATCTTGTGAAATGGTCTAGGCTTTGCTGATTTTATAATCACAGAGCATTGTCTGTAACCCTGCTGATTTAACGAGAGAGGGTTTGTCTAATTAGAGATCATCGCTTCAATCTCAGGGAATCTCATTTTATAATGGCTTCGTCATGAAACTAGAATCAAACCATTAGCAGGAACAATAACCATGAGTAAAGATAATAATGAAGATACAAAGAGAAATGAGACATGCAGCATTATTACAGTGAACTTATGAACAATACAAGACCAATTTAACAGGGACAGAGCAGAATGACAGGTGTGTGTGTGTGTGTGTGTGTGTGTGTGTGTGTGTGTGTGTGTGTGTGTGTGTGTGTGTGTGTGTGTGTGTTTGTTTGTGTGTGTGAAGGGCTATAGGGTAATAGAAAGCGAGGAGAATAGAAGATGAGTGTCAAAGGTGCTCAAGAACGTAATTGTTCTCTGGAAAGACCACTACACCCCGTCCACACTGCGATTTCTGACATGCCCAAACTATGCCAGAAATGAGGAGGACGAGACCTTCACCTTTTCTTCTTTTCTAAACGAAGCTCAGGTTTGAAGTTTAAAATAATAGTGAATGTCAAATGTCACAACCATTAGCATGCTGCCATTAAAAGTGTGCTTGTGGTTGCATACCAATTTACAGCAAAATAAAGGGTACATGACATGTACTTTTGAGTGAATATGCTATAGCTAAAGTAAATCAGTCACTTAAAGTGATTTCAAAAATATAGTGATATCAAAATGAACAAATCTTTTTCCGAGTCATTTGGTTCATTCAATGAACGGAACGAACAAATTGACTCGTAAAAAGATTCGTTCATTTTGATGAACGAGTTCGAACAGGAGAGTCACACAGAACAGAGCAAGGTGAGCATTTGAGCTTATAAAACTTAAACTTTGTTATTTATGTATTAAATGAGCGATCGTTTCGCTTGATAAGACCCTTATTCATCGTCTGGAATCGTTTAAAGCCCTTTGAACTGTTTGCAGTGTGCACTGAAAGTGTCTTTTGGACCTTGAACTGTTTGGACCCCATTGAAGTCCATTATATGGAGAAAATCCTGGAATGCTTTCATCAAAAACATTAATTTCTTTTCGACTGAAGAAAGAAAGACATGGACATCTTGGATGACATGGGGGTGAGTAAATTATCAACAAGTTTTTTGAAAAGTGAACTACTTTAATTTATTGCTTAAGTTAAATATAATAAGGGGAAAAAGTAGGCACGCCACAGCTCCAAAAATGTGGAAAGTCAGTGTACTCACACTGACGAAGCGTACACCTGTGTGTGTGTGTGTGTGTGTCTATCATTGTATTTTTCATTTTTTTGGAGCCGTGGTGCGCTGGCTTTTTTCCCCTTTAATCAATTTCCTTGTTTTGCACCCAATTTGAGCAACATATTGCTTTGCTGTCGATGTGCGTGCTTTGCATCTGATTTTATTGATATAATACAATTACATTTTTTTTTTGCATTTGAAAAGCATTTGCTATTTATTTCCAAATCCAAATGCGCCCATGAAATATTTATGAGCTTTAAATATTCCTGTTTGAATTTGGTTTATTTACATTATTATTATTTTATTACACTCCACCTACTGTTCAAAAGTTCCGGGTCAGTATATGTCTCAACAAGGCTGTATTTATCAGATCAAAAATACAGTAAGACAGTCATGTTACAATTTAAAACTACACAAACTACAGACACTGCCACAGTTTTACATTCTCAGTTGCATCAAACACCTAGAACACATTTGTTAATTAGATCCAAATCACATGCAAATATGCTCAGTGATGCAAGTGTGTGTGTGTTAATGTGGGTCATGACATGTTTGTAGTTCATCATCACAGTAACTGATGTGAAAGAGGAGTTAGATCTGAGGATGAAGAGGCTCTTGAAAGCTTCTTCTCGGCTCTGTTGTAAACGTCTCGAGCTCTTTATGCGGTAATAGCTTCTCTGCCATTCCCTCCAGAAATTACAAAGGTAATTAAAAACCAATGATGTGTGTGTGTGTGTGTGTGTGTGTGTATAAAACAGACAGAGGCTAATGAACTGAACACTAGCACGCTGAATGCTATTATTTAAAACGTCACATGTGAAACATACGACACGCATTAATCATTCAGTGCATTACAGGCACATAAAGCAGAGAGCGTCAGAACTGAGATAGCTCATGCACTTCTGCTCTAGGAACACTGCAAAAAAAGAAAGAACAAAAAGACAACAACCATGAAAGTCAGAACAAGTAGCTAAATAACCAATTAGAGAAAGGATGGAAAAAAACAAAACAACAAAAGAGACAAAGAGAGGTCTGAGATGTAGTTTAATGCAGCTAAATCAACACATACACAAGACTCTTACACTCTTAGAAGAAATGGTTCTATTTAGAACCAGAAATGGTTCCATCCCGCGCTTCATATATGGAACTCCAAAATGGTTCTATATAGATCCATTTATTTATTGGTAAAAGGTTCTGTTGGCCAAGTATGGAACCCCAGGCCCAGGGTTCTATATAGAACCCAGAGGAACCCTTTTTTAAGAGTGTATAGAACATTTTAGGGGTTCCAAATATGTAGCGCTGATGGAACATTTTAAGGTTCTATATAGAACATTTTCTTCTGTGAGTGTACATTTGTTACAAAGAAAATGCAAGTTCTCTCTGTGTGTGTTCAGAATGTTGGTCTAAGAGTGTTGCTATGTAGTTGCTAAGGTGTTCAGAGTGTTGTGGGTGGTTGCCAGGGTGTTGCTAAGTGGTTGCTTATGTGTTCAGAATGTTGATGCTGGAGTGTTGTGGGTGGTTGTTAGGGTGTTGTTGAGTGGTTGCTTATGTGTTCAGAATGTTTAAGCTGGGGTGTTGTGGGTGGTTGCTAGGGTGTTGCTAAGTGGTTGCTTATGTGTTCAGAATGTTTATGCTGGAGTGTTGTGGGTGGTTGCCAGGGTGTTGCTAAGTGGTTGCTTATGTGTTCAGAATGTTGATGCTGGAGCATTGTGGGTGGTTGCTAGGGTGTTGTTGAGTGGTTGCTTATGTGTTCAGAATGTTTATGCTGGAGTGTTGTGGGTGGTTGCCAGGGTGTTACTAAGTGGTTGCTTATGTGTTCAGAATGTTGATGCTGGAGCATTGTGGGTGGTTGCCAGGGTGTTGCTAAGTGGTTGCTTATGTGTTCAGAATGTTTGTGCTGGAGTGTTGTGGGTGGTTGCCAGGGTGTTGCTAAGTGGTTGCTTATGTGTTCAGAATGTTTATGCTGGAGTGTTGTGGGTGGTTGCCAGGGTGTTGCTAAGTGGTTGCTTATGTGTTCAGAATGTTTATGCTGGAGTGTTGTGGGTGGTTGCCAGGGTGTTGCTAAGTGGTTGCTTATGTGTTCAGAATGTTTATGCTGGAGTGTTGTAGGTAGTTGCCAGGGTGTTGCTAAGTGGTTGCTTATGTGTTCAGAGAGTGTTGTGGGTGGTTGCCAGGGTGTTGCTGAGTGGTTGCTTATGTGTTCAGAATGTTTATGCTGGAGTGTTGTGGGTGGTTGCCAAGGTGTTGCTAAGAGTTTGCTTAGGCATTCAGAATGTTAATGCTAGAGTGTAATATGTGATTGCAAGGCTGTTGCTATGTGTTACTAAGTGGTTGCCATGCTAATGTGTTCAGAGTGTTGATCCAATAGCTTTGTGGGTGGTTGCCAGGGTGTTAAGGTGTTTAAATGTTGATGCTGTGCGTTGTGTGGTTGTTATATCAGTTTCTTTGTTTTATTCCTCACTTGAGGATGAAATCCATGGAATTCTGGTTCAAATCCAATCCACGTTTCATAAGTGAGGATTGAAGAAATGTCCTGTAACCTCTTGCCTGTTGTGGTAGAAACTGATTATTATTTACAAATGATCATATTTACATGCAAATGTTTGCTTTTGTTGTTTTGAATACTTGAGGGATGCATATAAGAGAGATTTTTAAAATATTCCTCTCCATCTTCTTCCTCAAGGTTTCTGTGTTTGTTTCTGTCTGACCTCTGACCTTTACTCTCAGTTCAACATGTTTTAGACTCTACCTGAGATTGCATGCCCTTAGACCGAGGTTGACTAGCGTTTCTGCTACTGAAACCACAGCAAACTAAGACTCGAATAATCACATGGTCATATTTATGTCATCTGACCTGAAACACACTATATTGTCTTGACGTGTGTATATTGGTTTAAATATTGGTTTAACAGCTCTGTATGTGGTCTCCTGACAGTGTTTCCTCAGCGTACATGATCTTGTTTAACAGAAAAGAACAGAAAAACTGTCAAAAATCATTTCAAGGTCATTCCAGGCCTCAATCTTTTGTCTTCCGGACGCCTCCTCTTCCGATGTTTCAATCAGGCCCGTCGGCTAATAAGAAGCGCAGACTCATGCATGACAAGAAAATTAAAATAAGCCTCAAAAACGCCTCGCGTTCCACTTCCTAACGGTGAGGAGCATCATAGAAGACTTTTCCTCCTAATTAACGGCGAGAAAGAGTTTAAAGTCGGGGAGGATTCTGCCGTCGTTGTGTAACGAAAATAATTAATGTTGTCGAAAAGACACGCCGGAGGAATGAAGATGTCATTTCTCTCTCTAATGATCAGCTGAAGTCACGCTCTGTCGCTTTAATACGGATAAAAAAAGACAGAGGCTTAAAATCTGCCCTTCTAACCACATGCAACTTCAGGAGTGAGGAATTAATATTTTGAATGTTTTACAAACTGCAGAAGTGTGTTGGTCTTGACTTTCTTCTCTATATTCTTCTCTATATGAGTGTCAGTGTTTCTGAACTCCTGAAACGCCTCCATTGTAGTCTTGAGGGAACGAACACATCACAATATTCCTCATTTAAATAATTAATATGCAGATTAAAGGGGCGGGGCCTGGTTGAGTTAGTGTTTTAAACTGGTGGTTATGGTAAGGGGCCGGGCATTTCTCAAACACACTCAAAGCGCTAGACCAATCACAACATACTGATCCAGCCGACCAATCAGAGCACAGTGTGCTTTTAAGAAGGAGGGGCTTCATAGAGACAGGAAGTAAGTTGAGCCAATGGCTGTGTCTGGAATCGCCCCCTATAGACGAATCCGACGAGCGTCCTTGTGTAGGCTGCCATCTTGTGGCGACGCCATTACTGAGCTGTCACACCGGCATAGACATATGCACCGGTATGTAAACAAACCTCGGAGATAAGGTGATAACGCACCCTAGATGACAGCTACAGCCAGGCAGACTTGTTGGGTTGATGATGTTGGACATTAGCCTCCAGTCACAGATGAAGGTACAAACGATCTTACAGATTATTTATGAAAATAGCTTGGCAAGCTAGCTAGGCTAACGTTTGCTACCGAATAAACTAAAAAAAGATCTGTCCATTTGGCAACAATAAATAAATAAATTAATTAAATCAAATAAACAAATTCGTGTTTTTCATTTGTGTTCATTATTTATCTCATTTTTACATTGCAACGGGCATGAGTAAGGTAACGTTACAGCTAGAAAGTATACACAATATCGACCAACTAGTGTTTTTAAACCATGGAAAGAGGTCAATATAACAGCAGGAGAACAATTATTTCACATAACGTTACATTTAGCTCAGGAAAGCCATTTATGACCATAGCATGTTAATTAAATAGAAAAAATAGCAAGAGAGGAGATGTTGCTGATCACTATATCACACATTTATTATATATTTTTTACTTATGTCATTAAATAATTATTATACGCGAATGTCCGCGTCTTGTACTCGCCCAGGACATCTTTGTAAACCGTACGGCACCTGACAGGGGCAGTCGACCCGGGGTATTCACAATGTTTTCTCTTCAAAATTGAAATTTTACTGCCACCATTGAAACAATTTATAACAGAAACTGTTTACCCACTCGACACTATACAAGGGGTAACGTTGTAACGTTAGTGACAGTCGTAAATCGCGGGCTGTTTATTCCTGTGGACGCAAGTTGCAAATAAAACAATAGAAGGCAATGGAGCAACGCTACCCAGTAACATCTCAGTAATGGCGCCCGCTTACTTCTGTTTTTTTCGCCGGATTCGTCTATAGCCTACTCTTAAAGGGATACTCCACTTTTTTTGGAAATAGGCCCATTTTACAACTCCCCCAGTTTAGTTTTTACCGTTTTCGAATCCATTCAGCCGATATTCTGATATTTAGAAAAATATTAGTAACCAGAGAGTTTCTGGTAGAGCCCGAGCGATAAAGAATTTTGAAGGCCGATACCGATACAAATATTTGTTGGTTTTAAAATCCGATATATCGGCCGATATTATTGTTATTTTTTTATTTCAGAAATGCGCAACACAATATATACACATTTTTCCTAACATTCGTTATTTGTAGTTAATTATGAGTTTTAACTAAAATAATATGATAATGCATAACTGGTTCTCTTTGCCGCGGTATACACAAGTGTTGCCAACAGGGACGGTGTAGAGCGCCCTCTGGTGGACAAACTATACAACTCCAACACTCATGACATGGTTGAGTCGTGATTCGTCCGTTTTTATTTTATTTTTGAAATATTAATTTATCGGCCATTATAACTGCCGATACCGATATTTTAGAAAATGCCTAATATCGGCCGATATATCGGTCTGGCTCTAGTATATACTATGGCTCTAGTATATACTATATATACTATGGAAGTCAATGAAACCAGAAACTGTCTGGTTACTGATATTCTTCTAAATATCAGAAAATCGCCTGAATGGATTCGAAAACGGTAAAACCCAAATGTTTAACCCTGAGGGAGTTGTGAAATGAGCCTATTTCTAAAAAAAAAGTGTAGTGTCCCTTTAAATAGGGCACTTTTTGAGGAAACAACCATTTTACAGTGGTGTCCGAAACCATAGTGGACATTTTCGAGGGCTCTCATCCAATCCCACAATGCACCACAATAATGAGTGTACAAATGATGTGGTTAGAATATTTATTTGATCAGGTGAATTTATCTCAGGAGACGTGGAAGTGAAGCTAACATTTGATTCGGACGTGCCTTGATGCTTGAGGATTCCTCTGAAGGGAGCGTTTTTAAACATTCGGATGCAGCCATTGTGTTTCTGACAGAGCAGGATGAACATTGCCAAATATGTGAAAAATATTGTGTTTATGAACATTTCCTGTTCTAGTAGAGCCCCAAAACACATTATAAAAGGGCATATGCCTTATTTAATGGTGGTTAACTTGACTGTCAATACACGGATGCTTCTAAAACAGTAAGATGTGTCCTGTGTGAACGACCCCTTAAAATGCTGTCTAGATAGGTGGAGCGTTGTGTCTGCGTGTGATGGAAACGTTCAAAGGTTGTATTTTGTTTATGTGACTACATGGAGCCGGTCGCAGTGGATGTGTGTGTAATTGCAGGTCTCTGACAGGATTTTAATACAGTACAGTGTCTTCAGAGACGCCCCCTCGCTCCTGTCTCGCCGTCTCTAGCGAGGTGAAACTGTGCCGTTGGAAGAGGCTCGTCTCTTTTCTGTCTCGTCAGACTCAGTCGGAGTTAATTAAGCTTTAAATCTTGTTTAACTCAAATTAATTATTCATCTGGCGATTTACAGAGGACGGACGTTAAATACGTGTAACTGCAGGTCCGGAGTGTGTGATTGATTTTCCTCATGCTGCTTTCCATTCAACTCAGACAATCAGAAAATTTTCTTCTTGGAAAGAGCAACAAAAACTTTGTAACAAGTCACGTCGCCTTTATTTCTATCGTGCTTTATGCGGTACAGACTGTTTATGAGCAGCTTCACAGTAATAAACTGTAGGAAAATATGCATACTGTAATGCCTGGTTCAGATAACACGATTTTGGCATGATCCGTTTAACGTAGGGTGTCGGGACGCTAGATTTTATCGTATCATTTAGTATAGTGTTGTCATAGTGGGCGACAAACTACGTCGCGTCTGCGATGCTTCACGACGTTAAAAAAAATTTAAAAATAAAATAAATAAATAGTATGTTTAATTTTTTTAATTTTTTGGTCAACCTCATACATGTGACGGAATCGTCGTAGACGACCGTTAAAAAAATGTAAAAAATAAAATAAATAAATAGTATGTTTAATTTTTTTAACGGTCGTCTACGACGATTCCGTCACATGTATGAGGTTGACCAATAGGAGCACAGAAGCTTTTTCCGTACACCACTTTCAAAAATGGCGAAACGAAAGAGAGACGATGGTGCTAAAAGTAAAAAATAAATAAGAAAACAATATTTTACCTCAAGTTCTCTTTGGAGGATTGACAGTCCGAGCAATCCAGGAACGTGTCCATTGTTCATTCACTTATTTCTGAACACAGGACAGCCAAGAATACAACACTCACCGCTTCATCCATTGTTTGTTGATAGATCACTTGGACGTGGCTTTGGTTACAAGAGGTAAAAATGATATAAATACTGTTCGTTTTCTCACACAAACCGCTCGTTTCGTGTCTTAGGCCATCAATGTGTACTTAAATTTACGAGTCATTAAATCATGTTTAATTTGGACTTCTCTGTGCATGCTCTTTGAGGTGGTGACCATAGACCTCCATTATATGACTGACAGACAAGAACCGTTTGATCTAAAAATATCAAAATTGAAAATACTGCGGAAACAAAGACACCTACATCTTGGGTGCCCTTGAGGTAAGATAAAACATACCAAAAAATGTATTTCAAAGTGAACTATCCCTTTAATGATATTTGAATGGGACTAGTTTTCCCTGTGGAGGTTTGAAAAATATGTGTTTTACTGAATATGTTAATCCTAATCAAACACGGTACAAATGAGCTTCTGTTATTCGTCTAACTCATGCATCCTCTGAGAAATCTGATCTTGTTCTCATAGGAAAGACTGCAATTATGGTATGTTATTTTTTTTCACAACATTTCTTGTTTATTCATTTCCCAGGTCCACATTCAAGCTGTTTGCAAGCTTTCGAGGTAAAACAACAGTTGGTGTTTCGAGTACCGCTGGCATCACATCGAACATGAAAGAGGCTCAATAACAAGCCCTCGAACACAGGCACTCAGAGCGCCATGAGGTATGAGCCTCATATTAATTACCATAGCATAATTTAGGGTGTTTGGTGAAGTATATCTGGCTGGACCATCATCCAAAACACCATATCAGAGAAGAGAGCGACCTTGCCCTCGGATCACTTGGACGTGACTGTGATTACAAGAGGTAAAAATGATATAAATACTGTTTTCACACACAAATTGCTCGTTTTGTGTCTTAGGCCATCAATGTGTATGTACAGTACATTTACGAGTCATTAAATCATGTTTAATTTGGACTTCTCTGTGCATGCTCTTTGAGGTGGTGACCATAGACCTCCATTGTATGACTGACAGACAACGGTTTGAGCTAGAAACATCAAAATTGAAAATACTGTGGAAACTAAGACACCTAAAGACATCTTGGATGCCCTCGAGGAAAGCTAAAACATACCAAAAATGTATTTCAAAGTGAACTATCCCTTTAATCTGAATTATGTACTTTCGATGTTTGTGAATATCACATTCAGCTTTTTATGGAAGCTTGTTTCCGCAACTGAATAAAAAAAATACATAAATAATTGTGACTTTTTATCTCACAATTCTGACTTTTTTCTCACAATTGCGAATTTATATCTCGCAATTCTGACTTTATTTCTCACAATTGCGAGATAAAAAGTCAGAATTGCATGATAAAAAGTCGCAATTGCGAGTGATAAAGTCAGAATTGGGAGATATAAAGTCAGAATTGCGTTATATAAAGTCAGAATTGCGACTTTTTATCACACAATTCTGACTTTTTTCTCACAATTGCTAGTTTACATCTCGCAATTCTGACTTTATAACACGTTATTGCGAGTTTATATGTCGAAATTCTGACATCTTTTCTCAGAATTGTGAGATATAAACTCGCAATTGCGACTTATCAGGCCAATTATAAGGGGAAAAAACTAGTAGAAATCTCACAATTCTGACATTATATTTCACAATTCTGACTTTATATCACGCAATTACGAATTTATATCAAGCAATTCTGACTTAATAACTCGCAATTCTGACTTTATAACTCGCAATTCTGACTTTATATGTCGCAATTCTGACTTTCCATCTTGCAATTCTGAGAAATAAAGTCAGAATTGCGAGAAATAAACTCGCAATTGTGAGAAAAAAAGTCAGAATTGTGAGATAAAAAGTCGCAATTACCTTTTATATTTTTCATTTTATGGCGGAAACAAGCTTCCATAGCTTTTAGATGTTTTGAAGCAGTAAAAAAATCTGTTGGGCCAGATTTGTAGGCTACTTATCTCCCTTTTTCAGTTGGTGGGATTGGTGCAAACTTGACAGATAAACAGAAATGTTCTGCTTGGATGAGACTGGGGTCACACAGAAATGATAATTTCGATCATAATGTGTCTCTTTTCAGATGAGAAAGCCCTGACTACAGCAGTGATGTGGTGTGCGTTCATGGGAGAGATTGAATTCAGGTGTGATTCAGATTCACATGTGAGAGCGGTGATGTTATTGCTTTGTGTGTCAGGACTCTGCTGATATAATTCAGTTTCATTCCTCTGTTCATATGGTGCTTTATCTGTCTCTGGTCTCTTTTTCCTCCAGCCGTCTGCTCGCTGTTCAGATGCAATTTGTGTGTTTCTGCAGTGACAACATATTGACAAAATGTAGGGTACCTGAGCCACACACACGCACATATTTCTACTAAATTGATATACATGTGTGTAAATATGCACTTATGTGTGAGATATATCTGTTTGTTTCACCTGCTATATCATTAAATGTGCAAATACACAAACAAACATGTACTCAAACACACTCATTATTGGTGTAAACTTTCTCTCCCTCATTCATCCATATTTCAGGGTTTGTTCTGCGGCGAGGGAAAATGATGGAGGGGAAAGTGTGTGTACGCAGCCGTTTGCTTAAACGCTGTTTCTGTCTGTGGATGAACAGCTGAGACCAATTACCCGTCCAGAGGAGCCGTTCCTGACACACACCGAGACGTCAGATCATCTCTCGCGGGGTGAGACACACGCAAGACAGCTCAGAGCTCATTAAATAATGAGAAAATCACTGCAGAGTATTATTTAACTGCGGGATTTAAAGTACCACAACTGGATGTTAAACATCTTTATTTTTCATCTTATATTAATGTCAGCTCTTTAGACTATAATGCTTTGTATAAGCAGCAGTTCTGTTTCAAATCTTGCTGTCTACATAGGCAACATCCTTATAACACAGCATCCTAACTGTGAACCCTCAAAAAGCACTCTACGTAGTCTGCAACTCGACACACATAAGCTATGTGTCAATTTGAAGGTCATTTCGAAGGTCGCATTTGTCGTCTACATTACATTTTTTACAGTTTAAAATATATTGATTATATTCACATGTATTAACACCAGAGCTCTCCTGCACTGGAAAGCTTTTCTGATATTAACTCGGGTCCTAAAGCTCTTTCCTGATCATATCTCTTCTTTTTCCAGTGATTTTCCTCTGGCCTGTTCTCTTTGGTAATGTCTCTCAGCCATCTCTCTTTCTACAGTTTTCAAATTTCCCTCTTGCTCACTCACTCTCTCTTCATTATCTCCTCTGCCATTATGAGTGGACACGCCCCCTACTGCTGATTGGCTGACTCTCTCCCCCATCATGAGTGGACACGCCCCTACTGCTGATTGGCTTACTCTGTCCCCCATTATGGGTGGACACACCCCTACTGCTGTTTGGCTCACTCTCTCCCCCATTATCAGTGGACACGCTCCCTACTGCTGATTGGCTTACTCTCTCCCCCATTATGAGTGGACACGCCCCTTCTGCTGATTGGCTCACTCTCTCCTCCCCCATATTGAGTGGACATGCCCCCTAATGCTGATTGGCTTACTCTCTCCCCCATTATGAGTGGACACGCCCCCTAATGCTGATTGGCTTACTCTCTCCCCCATCATGAGTGGACACGCCCCTTCTGCTGATTGGCTCACTCTCTCCTCCCCCATATTGAGTGGACACGCCCCTACTGCTGATTGGCTTACTCTCTCCCCCATCATGAGTGGACACACCCCCTACTGCTGTTTGGCTCACTCTCTCCCCGATTATGAGTGGACACGCCCCCTAATGCTGATTGGCTTACTCTCTCCTCCCCCATATTGAGTGGACACGCCCCCTAATGCTGATTGGCTTACTCTCGCCCCTATTATGAGTGGACACGCCCCCTACTGCTGATTGGCTCACTCTCTCCTCCTCCATTATGAGTGGACACGCCCCCTACTGCTGATTGGCTCACTCTCTCCTCCTCCATTATGAGTGGACACACCCCCTACTGCTGATTGGCTTACACTCTCCCCCATCATAAGTGGGCACGTCCCCACTCATTTCAAAGGTCATTCCAGAGGTCGCATTTGTCGGCTGCATTCATCATCAAGAATATCTCATTTCAGAAAATTAACCAGCAAAACTGACCATTGTTCTTCATGAAGCGTACTGTAAGTAATTGTAATTTCTTTATGACTTTGGAAAGTAATGGTTACTTTACAATGACAATGTCGCTCCGTTCCCACAGCTCTCGGCACTGTTGGTCAACGACACTGTGAACTTTGATGTATTTCTGTGATTTGAAGTGTTCTGTCCACAATGTGAAGTGACAGCCAGATCTGGAGGGTCAGACCACAGCTGAGGGTGAGCAGAAGAGGTGGACGCTTTATTGATCTGAGCAACATGCTGCTTTCTCTCTGCAGAGCTTCAGTCGTTTGATTGACAGCTCAGTCCAGACATCTGATTTCCGTCTGCTTTCATACTACTTACGGTATGTCCCTTTGAGATAGAGAAACTTAGACCAGCCAGGGCTTGAAACGGTCCGGGGTTTGGTATGTGCAAATTCATACATTTCATATGAAACCAATCTAATGTGCATAAGATGATGCATGCATAATTGATGATGCATAATTTGCACATGCGTTATACAAGCACATGCTTCACGTTTCATTTAATCTGTGAAATTTACTAGCATTTTCTGAGTAAAAAAGGTTCCAAGTAAATCCTGCACCCCAATATTGCTTGGCGTGTGCTAACGATATTTGCACGGACATCAAATGCAGCTTAATGCTTCAGTTATTTTAAAAGTGCATTCAGGAAACCTCTGCATTACAGCTTTTTCATGTAGATTCCCTTCTGTGGTTTCGTCTAGGTGTGCTCATGTTTGAATAAATATAAAAACAGCGAGAGATAGAGAGCGTACTTTGTAGAGGCCATTTGGGGGGAAAGAGAAGTCCGAGAGAGAGAGAGACATTATACATAATGCATGTCAGACCCGAACCCCTCAGAAAATCATCCAGACCTGAGTGTGAATATTGAGAGAGAAAGAATCTGTGCATTATGCCTCATTTCCTCTGAAAAGGAAGCTCTTTCTTCCCATCTCTCCCTATTTCTAGAGTGTTTAAAGGTGCTATATGTAACTCTTCTTCTAAAATGAATGCTTCTTTTATTTGCCTGTGTGTGAAAGGGTTGTAATCACACACTACAATGATCCAATTGTCGGGTTTTGCCATCATATCTCTTCTTTTTCCAGTGATATTCCTCTGGCCTGTTCTCTTTTGTAATGTCTCTCAGCCATCTCTCTTTCTACAGTCTTCAAATCTCCCTCTTACGCACTCTTTCTCCATTATCTCCTCTGCCATTATGAGTGGACACGCCCCCTACTGCTGATTGGCTCACTCTCTCCTTTGCCATTATGAGTGGACACGCCCCTACTGCTGATTGGCTTACTCTCTCCCCCATCTTAAGTGAACACGCCCCTACTGCTGATTGTTTCACTCTCTCCCCCATCATGAGTGGACACGCCCCTACTGTTGATTGGCTCACTCTCTCCTTTGCCATTTTGAGTGGACACGCCCCCTGCTGGTGATTGGCTTACTCTCTCCCCCATCATAAGTGAAGGCACCCTACTGCTGATTGGCTTACTCTCTCCCCCATCATGAGTGGACACGCCCCCTACTGCTGATTGGCTCTCTCTCTCCTCCTCCATCATAGGGAACACGCCCCCTACTGCTGATTGGCTCACTTTCTCCTCATCCATCATAGTGGACACACCCCTACTGCTGATTGGCTCACTCTCTCCTCCCCATCATAGTGGACACGCCCCTACTGCTGATTGGCTCACTCTCTCCTCCACCATCATAGTGAACACGCCCCTACTGCTGATTGGCTCACTCTCTCCTCCTCCATCATAGTGAACACGCCCCCTACTGCTGATTGGCTCACTTTCTCCTCACACATCATAGTGGACACACCCCTACTGCTGATTGGCTCACTCTCTCCTCCCCATCATAGTGGACACGCCCCTACTGCTGATTGGCTCACTCTCTCCTCCCCATCATAGTGGACACGCCCCTACTGCTGATTGGCTCACTCTCTCCTCCTCCATCATAGTGAACACGCCCCCTACTGCTGATTGGCTCACTTTCTCCTCACCCATCATAGTGGACACACCCCTACTGCTGATTGGCTCACTCTCTCCTCCCCATCATAGTGGACACGCCCCTACTGCTGATTGGCTCACTCTCTCCTCCCCATCATAGTGGACACGCCCCTACTGCTGATTGGCTCACTCTCTCCTCCCCATCATAGTGGACACGCCCCTACTGCTGATTGGCTCACTCTCTCCTCCTCCATCATAGTGAACATGCCCCCTACTGCTGATTGGCTCACTTTCTCCTCACCCATCATAGTGGACACGCCCCTACTGCTGATTGGCTCACTCTCTCTCCTCCCCCATCAGGAGAGTGAAACCTTGATTGCAGGTAGAAACTGTGTGGAATGGATTGGAGTGATAGGGATGAGGAGAGGGAACATCATGCCTCCTGATTTCAGTAGAAAGTCAAGTGATTGTACACACTCTCAGTGTCAGGAAGAGCTCAGGCTTACTCCATGTGTGTGTTTGTGTGAGAGTGTCTGATTTTGTCCAATTAATCCCTCCCTGCGGATGTTCCTAGAATGCCCATCAGACACAGGAAGAGACCCGGCCGGGGTCAGATACACACACCCACACACACACACACACACAGAGGCCTGTTTAGCATCACAAATACTCTAATCATCTTCTCTGCTGTGCTCAGAATATTTTATTCCTTACCTTGGTTTGCCTAACTCTAATCAATCACAGTACTGCATTTCATTATATTTCTGTCTTTTGCTCATTTGCTTTGTTAATTCAGTTTTTCTCTGCTTTGGTCTTTTTTTTTGGCACTATTTTCCATGAAGCTCCTTTGAAATAGTATCTATTGTGAAATGCAGCATACAAAAGTAACAATCACTGTAGTTTTTTTAGCTATTTTTTTACCACAATTTTTTTTTCTCACTCAGTTTCTGTCTTTTTTTCCAGTAAAACATAACATTCTTCAATCAAGATGCATTTAATTGGACTTTTAATGGACTTTTAATTGCATTAAAAGTGATACACTGTAGGAAAAGATATCTTTTTTTCTCTTTGAATTACGTTTATTTTTTCTGACCCCATTGGCAGATTTTTTTTTCAAGTATAAACTACAAAATTTTGATAACATTTTTCAGACAACCTGAAGTAATTTTGCTTCTTGAGAAAATTTGATATCTTGACTGTAAAACCCTGATACTTCCATGGTCATGGTCAATAACCCTGATATTGCTGATATTTATGTATTGGATGCTCGCTGAGCTTTTAAGTGTTTGTTTGACCATGAAGCAAACCTCCTTCCACTCGCTCATCCCGTTCACTCTCCCCGATTAAAAACCTTGGACTCTAGAGTAAATGTTAACCGGTCAGTATTCTGATGTTTGTGGTGGGTTTTATGGTTGAGAATACAAAACATAATATAGGTGGTTTTTAATGTGTAGCTTTGCTGTACTCCTGAATGAAATCATAGATCTTCATCTGGAACAATAACATGGGCGTGATGAGCTTTTTTAAGATGTTAGGTTGACATTTAATGGATGCAAAAAATCTACCTTTAAGCTTTTTGCAGTTCACTTAAATGGAGCAAACTCTCAGAAAAAAAGTACAAAAGCTGTCACTGGGGCTGTACCTTTTCAAAAGTACCTAAAGGGTGCATATTGGTACCTTAATGGTACATATTAGAACCTAAAATGTACATAATAGCACCTAAATGGCCATATTAGCACCTAAAATGTACATAATAGCACCTAAATGTCCATATTAGCACCTCAAATGTACATCTCAGCACCTAAATGTCCATATTAGCACCTAAAATTTACATATTTGCATCTAAATGTCCATATTAGCATCAAAAATGTACATATTAGCACCTAAATGTACATATTAGCACCTAAAATATCCATATTAGCGCCTAAAATGTACATTTGATGTACATAGGCCTATTAGCATCTTTTACCAAAATGTACATAGCCTATTAGCACCTAAATGCCCATATTAGCACCTAAAATGTACATATTAGGACCTTAATGTCCATATTTGCACCTAAAATGTACATATTAGTACCTAAAATGGACAAAAGTTTTCCCTTTTGAAAAGGTACAGCCTCAGTGACGGCTTTTGTATCTTTTTTTTTCTGAGAGTGTAGGGTTATTATAGTTACCTAAAATAAAAACATTTTTTGTCACTTAAAATAAAAATAAAACAATAATTTTAAAAATTGTATACAACTATAACAGTATCTCAATAACACTGACATGCAGTGCGACATGACATGTTTGTAAAGTACAAATATTTCATGCAGTCTCTCGATTAATAAAAACTCGTAAAACGGCTTGGATGATGATTATAATCAATTAGGCTACAATAATGTTTCTAACTGCTTTCGGCTATAGCATATCACACTGCATTGATTTGGTCTTATTAAATCATGTATTTTTAGCTCAGTAAAACTAGTTAATTGAGATGTTATCAAATGAAGATCTTCAGAATGTCAATCGTTTGTGTTCCGAATGAAAGTCAAATACATGGTGGTCCAGAATCCAGTCCACAAACTTACGACCATGTAATGCATCAAGCCACACCTCTCTCATTTGTGAGTGTGTGTGTGTTGACGCGAGGGTACTCTTCTTCCACTTGTTGCTGAAGTTGCTCGTGTCAGTTTCATGAAGCCCCATCACTCACCAGATGTGGAGCACGAGCTCTCCCGATGTCTGACGAAGGCGAGGGTCTCCGTGCCTCCTCTTCCTCCTCCTCCTCCTCCTCCTCCTCCTCTCCAGCTTCTGCCGGTCACTCTCCTCTCCCTCAGCCGCCAGGACCCCTGAAGCGGCGGGCATCTGCTCCACATCCACGCACCGACCACCCGCACACCCGATCCAGAGACGCGTCTCCCCGCGGTCCGCTGGAGTTCATCATCAGGCGCTCGCCGGCGCGTCCCGGGCGATGCAGCGGCGCGTCTCCAGAGCGTGATGGTGTCCAGAACCGCGGACAGCGACCCGCTGATGAGACGCGGCGCCCGGAGGAGGTGATCGAGACCCCGCACAGCTGCGCTCCACCGCACGCGTGAGTCAAACCTTTATACTTTATAACATCTTATAACACAGGGCAGGGATGTAGAAACGGACAGATGGAAAATGTTCGTCAGGAAGCAGCATAAAACTGCTTCATCTGGTCTATCTGTCTGCACGTTTTCCTAGTCAAAACTGTCATAATGATTTAATATGACCAAATCAACTTGTTTGTACTTTATTAGTAATTTTTAATGATTGATGGAGATAAAATTGGTCTTTAATGTAAGAACAGCATATTTTCACTTAGCCTATAAAAGCCTAGCATGTAAAAGTGGAAATATGCTGTTCTTATAGCTCTATATTTACTGTGGGATCGATTTAAAAGTCTTTTTCTTTCTTTTTTTTAATGCATGAATTATAATAACCTCAGTCAGGATATTTTCATATGTGTTTTATTGCTCTCTAATTTTTTTTTTCATAGAGATTTTCAGATGTCCACTTGAGTGGACAACATGCATTTATTTAAACTGAAGAGATACTGTATTAAACATAATACAATAATCAATATACAGCGTGTGTATTTAACAAACTACACTCTAAACAATACTGGGTTGTTTCGACCCAAATTTGGGTCAAATATGTAAAAATCCAAATGTTGGGTTAAAAATGTAATTTACAATTTTAACCCAACTTTTTATTTTTTTTATTTACATTTTTAACTCAACATTTGGGTTTGTCCATATTTGATCCAAATCTGGGTTTGAACAACCCAGCATTGTTTAGAGTGAACAAATCAGTACCTTAATTTACAGAGAGCTTTGCTCCTCCTCCCCTACTTCAGATTGGTTAGAATAAGCCACGCCCATCTACAAATGCATTATTATCAATAAAAGCTGTGAATACAGAAAGGTTTTGCTAAATGGTTCAGTCTGATACAAAATGCACCATATAATCAGATAAATTATTAATTATGGTTAGAGTAGC
Source organism: Cyprinella venusta (assembly GCA_038021265.1). Taxonomy (NCBI): domain Eukaryota; kingdom Metazoa; phylum Chordata; class Actinopteri; order Cypriniformes; family Leuciscidae; genus Cyprinella; species Cyprinella venusta. The sequence continues at coordinate 2,117,682 of CM075873.1, forward strand.
AACATGTCCAGATTGAAATGGTGTCTCGTGTGCTTCATGAGAAGTGCACTATGTAGGGTGTTTCAGTAAGGTGCCTTAGAAGGGAGCAGCTTGTGTATACACTCTCAGAAAAAAAAAGGTACAAAAGTTGTCACTGGGGCTGTACCTTTTCAAAAGGTAAACTTCTGTCCATTTCATGAGTTAATAAGTACATTTTAGGCGTTAATATGTACATTTTAGGTTCTAATATATCCATTTCAGGAGCTAATATGTCAATTTCATGTGCTAATATGTTCATTTTAGGTGCTAATATGTACATTTTAGCTACTAATGTTTACATTTTAAGTTTTATAATGTACATTTTAGGTGCTAATTTGTCAATTTCATGAGCTAATTTGTCCTTTTTAGGTGCCAGTATGTACATTTTAGCTACTAATGTGTACATTTTAAGTTTTAATATGTACATTTTAGGTGCTATTATGTCCATTTTAGGTGGTAATTTGTCAATGTCATGAGCTAATTTGTCCTTTTTAGATGGTAATATGTCCATTTTAGGTGCTAATATGTACATTTTAGCTACTAATGTGTACATTTTAAGTTTTAATATGTACATTTTAGGTGCTTTTATGTCCATTTTAGGTGGTAATTTGTCAATTTCATGAGCTAATTTGTCCTTTTTAGTTGGTAATATGTCCATTCTAGGTGCTAATATGCAGCCTTTGGGTACAAAAGTGTACCTTTTGAAAAGGTACAGCCCCAGTGACAGCTGTTGTACCTTTTTTTCTGAGAGTGTACACTCTAAAAAATGCTGGGTTCCAACCCAAATGTTGGGTTAAAAAATGTAATAAAAAAATGTACAGCTGAAAGTCAGAGTTGAAGTTGGGTTAAAAATTTTAACCCAACATTTGGGTTGGTCCATATTTGACCCAAATTCGGGTTGAAACAACCCAGCATTTTTTAGAGTGTTGTTTTGGTCTGTTTTTCACACAAAGCTTGTATGACAAGACTTTGAATGTAGTGAATAAGTCTTATGGATACTGTTATAGTGAACTATTTGGAGCGAAAAAAGAAGAAAATCAGCAAGAACATTTTTCAATTTCTTCTTTTTTTGTTCCAAGAAAGACTCTATATGGACATCAAGGTGAGTCAATGATGACAGAGTCCTTATATTTGGGAGAGGCCTTTGGAAAATAATTCCAGTCATGTTCAAGTCGAGTCTCATCTGGAGATTGACATGGAGATTAATGAAGATCTGATTCTGCCTGTGGTATCATTACCGCTGGAGCGGATCAGATGATGACACAGGCAGCTTGTCTGGAATATTTTGGCAGGTTATTATTGTTTTCATCTCAGGCTGGAGTGGAGGCAGTGTCTTCAGGCCAGAAACAAAACTACAAACCATTTTCTCAGGTCTCTCTTTCAACCTCACACACACTTTCAGGCAATTATCGTCTAAACATCAATATGCTGTCAGACATCAATGTTTTAAGACCTATCGTAGTGATTCGGCCTGGTTTTTGCACCGACTCAAACATGATGATCAGTGCCGTGATCAGGAATCTATTATAACCTCGAAATCAGCTAAATTATCAGTCAGATAATACTATTATCAAATAATAGAACTTAAATTGACAAATGTGTGACAAAAACTGAGGTGATGTGCCAATTATTTTACACTATAAATGCAAAATTTTTAATTAAAAACGGCATGTTCTTGAATGTGCACGGGTTTTGATGGCATAGTTGGACATCAATCTCTATGGTGGTGACTGGTGCATCATCCTATACATTGCAACCAAGTGGCAAGCTGTTGTGTGTGGATCCCTCCACACTATCCTACTATACTAGGAGACTAGTATAGTATAGTATCTTAGTATAGTATCTAATAGTATCTTCATGTTCTGATATCAAAGATACGCAAAGTTCAACTTGTATGAAGTTCAATTGTCTTTGCAATTTTTCACATTCATATTTTTTTTTATATACATTTGATAGTTTTGCAAGTTTATAAGTTAGGCTAAGTTTGTGCTCTTGTTTGTCAGTAAGTAAGAGCCGGTCACTTCCAGTGTTTATTGAATATTATGTATGTACTTTATCGTGTTTATTAACGTTTAACCCCTTAGCTGTCAGCCCCCTTTTTGAGAATGGGGGTTAAAATGCACTATTCACACTTAAATGGTTGTAATTTAACAATGCTTTGGAATATACCCAAGTTTGGTCTTGTTTTAAAGGAAACACTCAGCAGAATATTGCTGAAGTGAAAACACTTTAAAAAATGAAAGTATGAAAAAGTTATGGAAGTTTAAATTTACAGTAAATCAAATATACTGTACGATATATTTTTTATTTCATATAAAATATATATTTTACAAATATTTTTTACTCTAAAATTACTATAAAATCAAAGCCATAAATCTAACCAAGTTATGTTCCAAATTTGAAGTTGATATCACAAAAATTGAAGTTCCCATGAGATTTTGTTTAGGCGTAGTACCAAAAATAGCCACCGGGTGCCATTGAATTCCATTGAATTTAGTTGTATACATTCTGCCTTCACAAATTAATAGATTTCTGTCCAAATATCAATTCTGTCACAAAATTTGGAACCTTGAGACTCAGACCTTTCTGACAATATGTGTTTTGTCAAGATTAGAAAAGGTTTTGATCATAAATGTGAACTATAATGAAGCCCAAAAGGGGAGGAGCCTGATAAAATAAGTACGGTTTCTATGGTAACGCAACGTTCAATTATAAAACAGTTTCCACACGATGAATTCTGACTTTATAAGCTTTCAAATGATACCTAATTTATGATAACTACTAATATATGTGATGTGATATAATAAAAAGATGATAAAAAAATAATATTATATTTTAGAGGATAATAAATATAAATATTATCATTTTTAGAGGATAATATGATGCTTTATTTTTTTATTTTTGATTGAAAAATACTAGATTATTAGAGTTTTATTATGAACTTTTAGCACAAAAACAGAAGTTTCAATGATTAAAAGTGGGTGCATCGACTTTTTGTGACAAAGGTCAAAACTCCTGTTATGATGCAGATTTTTTTGAGGTGCACTCTTGCCATAAATTCATCAATTACTCTTCCTACATAATTTTAACACAAAACAGGGGTAGAATATTTATTTAGAAGTCTTAGACCTTTCCAACGATATATAATTTGTCATAATTAGATTTTTTTTTTTTTCTATTTAATAGAAATATAATGAAGTAAAGTTTGGCGTCCCGGCACCGGGACGGTGACAGTTAAGGGGTTAAAAACTCCGATCACGTCCCTCTTCCTCATTTTTTCTCTTCATTTTTCCCCCACGCAGCATAAAATATCAACAGAACCTCTATCATTTCAAAGCGTTTGTAAAGAGGATCATCCCCTCTTTTATCTCAGCCTTTCCGCTCCGTTTCATCGTTCTCCCTTCTCTGGCTTGTAGTCTTCCTCTCTCTCTCATTGTGATTCCAGCTGGTCCTTTCATTCTTTGTGCTGATGAGGAGCAAACGCTCCATCTTTATGCTGATGCTGGTACAAGAGAGCCGAGAGAAAATGAGAGGTGATCTATATAGTAGGATGAAAGGAGAGAAAAAAAGTTTGCATATTATTCTTTCTCTGTGAGTGTGTGTCCGCGGAGAGATAACGGGCTTTTTCTCCATATGCATGGGCTCATAATTCATTCCCTGGTTAAACATCACTCATATTAACCCTAACCTGTCAGATCAGACTCAAGCACGTATAGTCATTAAAGCAGACGTGTGTTACACATGCAGTTTGATGCTCAATGCATTGGTGGTTTGACTTCCTGATGATGCTTTTAAAAGATTGATCTGTTTGTTTAAGCAGCCCGCAGTGAGTTTGAATCTGTTTGGGGGAACAATGGCAGACACAGTAGTTGTAGTTCACTTTAAAAAAAACTTTTGCTGATGATTTACTCAACCCCATGTCATCCAAGATGTCCTTGTCTTTCTTTCTTCAGTCGAATAGAAATTAAATATTCCAGGATTTTTCTCCATATAATGGACTTCAATGGGGTCCAAACGGTTCAAGGTGCAAATGAGAGTTTCAGTGCAGCTTCAAAGGGCTTTAAACGACACCAGACGACGAATAAGGGTCTTATCAAGCGAAATGAGCGCTCATTTAAAAAATAAATACAAAAGTTCATTTAGTTTGTTGAAAGAACCAAATGACTCGAAAAAAGATTCGTTCATTTTGATGAACAGGAGAGTCACGAACGGGCATTACAGAACAGATCAAGGCGAGCATTTGTGCTTATAAAACTTAAACTTTGTTATTTTTTTTTTAAATGAGCGATGGTTTCGCTAGATAAGACCCTTATTCATCATCTGGTGTTGTTTAAAGCCCTTTGAACAGTTCGCAGTTTGCACTGAAACTCTCATTTGGACCTTGAACCGTTTGGTTCCCATTGAAGTCCATTATATGGAGAAAAATCCTGGAATGTTTTCATCAAAAACCTTCATTTCTTTTCGACTGAAGAAAGAAAGACATGGACATCTTGGATGACACGGGGGCGAGTAAATTATCAGCAAAAGTTTTCTTAAAAGTGAACTACTCCTTGAAGTAAACAATGCTTCAAATCTATTCCATTTGCCACTAGAAATCACACAGGTTTAATCAAACGCCGCTAAAAGCGAAACTCATGCACCTGAGAGAGAGACAGACGTATCTTGAGGATCTTAATGACCTCACACACACAGAGCTGTCTATCTGCGCTCCGCATGGCTCCCTCTCATGAGTGCGACACTCTTTCATGTCCCTCGGGGAACTCGCACTGTTTGAATTGGTTCCGTTTTCTGCGTTTGATGTGTCAGAGCGCCGTGTAATCATCTTTCCCATGTCTTTTTATCACTTTAGCCTTTTATCCGTCTCTGTGGAGCAGTGCCAGTAACTGCTGGGCAAACCCACTGTAGATATAACCGCAATATTAAAATTTTATGAGGAAAGGGGTTTCCAAGTGCATTGTAAATGGTTCCCAAAGTCTTGTTTAGGACATTATGTGGCTAGGGTGTCACTTGAAGAATCATTCACAAATGCAACAGGACGACACACACTGATTTCATACTTAGTTTTAGAGATTTGATCACGCCACACATATAAATATCAGCAACTATAATAGTTAAGCTTGACTTAACTCTCTGGGGTTGTTCGTTTCAGAGTCACACTCAGGGTGTTCGGGTCCAAATGAACCCAAAGGCCAGGATTCATATTTAAAAAAAAAAAAAAAAAAAACTTGTTTTTTTTATAATATTTTTTCTTTTCTTTTTTGGTGTTTTGAGAAAATTTCAAGGATAAAAAAAATTATAATTAGTATTAATGCAATAATTATGACAACATTTTCCCCCATTGAACATAACAAAAAAAATATTTTAAAAAAATATTTTTTTAAATTTTTTTTTAAAGCTGTATTTCATTTTAGAGTCAAGCCTAGGCCTCATAAAAGCAATTTTTGAAATGAGATGGATGCCATCTGGTGGACAAACTGAGCATTTTAAAAATGCAAAACACATGTATCTGAATTTTTTGGTGTGTTTGTGTATAAAAGTGTGTTTGTGCATGTGTAGATGTGTCTGTTTTGCACTCTTGATGTTTTATAGATTCACCCCTTCACTGTTGTGTGCTTTTTTTCAAGATCGTTGCTGATTTGTAGATTGTACGCACAAAAAAAACACATTTTTTCCAATTTCCCGTGCATTAATTTTCCATGCGGGTCCATTTGGACCCGAACACCCCAAGTGTGACTATTATTTTTACAACCACTTAGACTATTCACATCCTGTCCCCAATTTTTTGGGGTGTTCAAATACTAAACACCAACAAAATCACCAAATTTCAGACCATTCAGAGGAAGCTGTGATTTTTAAAAAAAATTTTATTTAAATTCTTCGGGTCCATTTGGGCCGAACAACCCCAGAGGTTTAATAAACCCCACTAATTAGCAACATACGCTTCATTGATGTGCCTGGTAAACTTTATATTTTCTCTCTCTGGGTTTATTTGTATGTATTTTCACAAAAGCAGAGCGTGTTTTGGGGTTGTGAATTGCTGAGACAGATTTTGAGAGCATTTAGAAATGAAATGTTCAGAGCAGCACAGCATGTACCAGACGACATATTGATCTGCTCACTGCACATGTATGTTTTATGTGTGTATATTTCCATTTACAATGCTGCATAAGCAGTGTGTGTGTGAAACAGGTCAATGCGTAAATGCACATTTTGTATGTGTGCAATTTCAGACAAGACTGTGATCAAGATGGCACAAATTGATATGCGTTTTAAACATTTAGCATCTGCATTGCAATCATCATGTCATTTTTAAAGTGTGTTATATCATCTAGAAATGATAAAACAGTGTGTAAGTGTGTGTGTTGTCTCGCAAAATTGTTGAAATCATGGCAATTTCGGTCCCACTCTTGAACATCAAATGCATGAGAGTGTGAGATCCCTTGGAAAAAGCTGCAACCCGAGCTGATCTCTGATGTCATTGATTATTGGTCCAATCATAGGTCAGACTGACTCATGTGGCGTGAAAGGCCAATTTAGCAACTTTGAAAAGCAGAGCTGTGATTGGCTGTTCATTGACAAACAGTCATGGATTGAATCTCGTGCTGTGTATTGAACTGAGTGTGTTTTATTCAACTAGTCTGCTCTTTTTAACACTTTTTACAGCTTTGTGTCGTTTTCCCAATGTTATTTTAGTATCATTACTATTTTATCGTTGTTAACTAGTGAACCTATTTTTATATTTTCCTTTTCATTCAAATATTGTGTTTTTATTTTAATTTTATCATGTCTATATTTTAGTGCTTCAACTAAATGGAAATTTTGCCTTTCCAACAACTACGTTCTTTATACTCTCTTTTTAGCTTTAGGTAACAACAGTAAAATCAAGTCAGGTGAGCTTTATTGTTATTCTATATGTAGAGACATGTACACTCTCAGAAAAAAAAGGTACAAAAGCTGTCACTGGGGCTGTACTTTTTCAAAAGGTAAACTTTTGTCCATTTTAGATGCTAATATGTAGATTTTAGGTGTTAATATGTACATTTTAGGTGCTAGTAAGTCCATTTCAGGAGCTTATATGTCCATTTTAGATTATATGTATTGTGTATGTATATGTATTTTAGGTACTAATATACTGTATACATTTTAAGTGTTAATATGTACATTTTAGGTGTTTATATGTACATTTTAGGTGCTGATATGTCCATTTCAGGAGCTAATATGTCCATTTTAGATTATAATATGAACATTATAGGTACTAATATATACATTTTAAGTGTTAATATGTACATTTTAGGTGCTAATATGTCCATTTTAGTTGGTAATATGTACATTTGAGGTGCTAATATGTCCATTTTATGAGCTAATATGTTCATTTCAGGAGCTAATATGTCCATTTTAGATTATAATATGAACATTATAGGTACTAATATATACATTTTAAGTGTTAATATGTACATTTTAGGTGCTAATATGTACATTTTATGAGCTAATATGTCCATTTTAGTTGGTAATATGTACTTTTTAGGTGCTAATATGTCTATTTCAGGAGCTAATATGTCAATTTTAGATTATAATATGTAAATTAGGTACTAATATATGCATTTTAAGTGTTAATATGTACATTTTAGGTGCTAATGTGTCCAGCATCAGCTCTTTCCTCTCAAAATGGTTTGATCAAGGATTCAGTCTCTCTAAGCCCCGCCTCTCTGAGAGCTGCACTGCTGTGATTGGTCTAGTAGCCCAGTCTGTTGTGATTGGTCGACCACATACAGGGCGTGTCTGAAACCAAATGTTTATTAGCATATCTGAGTCTCAACTCAACTTTACTGTATCAATCTCATCAAAGTTGATTTACTTTGTCAGCAGAAAACAGCGTCAACAATTCTTCCAGTGTCAGATACAACTAGTGCTTGTGGGCGGAGCAAAGCAAACTCTGTTCAGCCAATCAAGACCGTAAGGTAGCATTATGCAAATTAGTTACAAACCCACTTAGGTTCGTGCAGAAAGTGACTCGTTTCATGCAATTCAGAATCATTTGGGACACAATAATTCAAATCATAAATGCACTTTGACCTTTGAAACCAAACTTTTACATTTACAAACATCTCTGCGTGAAAGGTAATAGTGTAGTAAGGACACTTAAACTTATTGATGGATCCAATTACAAATATATATATAGATATATAGATCGCGACTAAGTGTTCTTTACTAATTTATTTTTCAACTTTTCCTCAGGTCAGAGGTCATGAATCGCAGGCACACCACCCTCCGAGAGAAGGGCCGTCGCCAGGCCATCCGAGGCCCCGCCTACATGTTCAACGAACGCGGCTCCAGCCTCACGGTGGAGGAGGAGCGTTTCCTGGACGCCGCGGAGTACGGGAACATCCCAGTCGTCCGCAAGATGCTGGACGAGTCCAAGACGCTCAACTTCAACTGCGTGGACTACATGGGTCAAAACGCGTTACAGCTGGCAGTGGGCAATGAGCACCTGGAGGTCACAGAGCTCCTCCTGAAGAAAGACGGGATGGCCCGCGTGGGCGACGCGCTACTTTTAGCGATCAGCAAAGGCTACGTGCGAATCGTGGAGGCCATTTTGGCTCATCCGGCGTTCGCGGGCGGTTTGAGACTGACTTTGAGCCCGCTGGAGCAGGAGCTGCGGGACGACGACTTCTACGCCTACGACGAGGACGGGACGCGGTTTTCTCACGACGTGACGCCGGTGATTCTGGCCGCTCACTGTCAGGAGTACGAGATCGTGCACATCCTGCTGATGAAGGGCGCCAGGATCGAGCGACCGCACGACTACTTCTGCAAGTGCTACGAGTGCACGGAGAAACAGAGACGCGACTCGTTCAGTCACTCCAGATCGCGCATGAACGCGTACAAAGGGCTCGCCAGCGCCGCCTACCTGTCGCTGTCCAGCGAAGATCCCGTACTGACGGCTCTGGAGCTCAGCAACGAACTCGCGCGACTCGCCAACATAGAGACGGAGTTTAAGGTGAGAAATATGATATTATTATTATTATTATTAAGATAGCGACAGATACAAATAACATCGATACTAGAACCGATATGTCGGCCGATATTAGGCATTTTCCATAATATCGGTATCGGCGGTTATAATGGCTGATAAATGAATATTTTTAAAAATAAAATAAAAACAGACGAAACACGCTTCAATCATCTCTCCTTGGCCTGTTATATTGAAAATGTATTATCCATTGCTAAATTATGGCTCATCATAGACTAGCTAACCACAAAGCTAGCTAATGCCACTATCATCAGTGGAAGACCGCTAACGCTAACATTAATGAGCTTGGAAACAGCAATGAACTTTTTCTGGCTAAATAAAGTAATGAATACTGTATTTATAACTAGCATATCTCTAGTTACAGTCCCTGCATTGTAAAATGCAGAACATTTAGACATAGAGGAAAAGTATCAAACGTATCTTGTGCAGAAAAGTTAGCTTTTCTTTTTACATGTGTGTGAAATCCAACAATATTTAACAATATCTTCCCAACATCTTCTCAATATTTTTGAGAAGATTGGAGAAACTTAATTTCTCGCCCGAAAAAAACAAAAAAACAAAAAACGAAAGGGGTAACACTGTCGTTTTTTTTTTTTTTTTTTTTCAGGTCGAAATTTTGAGTTTTTTCGATATCTCAGCTCTGGAAGGGTCTAGACTCTAGAGACTGCATTTTTGCACTTAGGTCTAAGTTTCATGGCCCTCTATCAGAATCCAGAGTTTTGAGAAGATTGGAGAAACTTAATTTCTCGCCCGAAAAAAAAAAAAACGAAAGGGGTACCACTGTCGGGTTTTTTTTTCGTGTCGAAATTTTGAGTTTCGATATCTCAGCTCTGAAAAAAATATCGGCCGATATATCGGATTTTAAAACCCAAAAATATTTGTATCGGTATCGGCCTTCAATATCCTTTTATCGGTCGGGCTCTAATAGATAGACTTTGACAGTAATCTGATGCATGTATCATAATGTTTTTAGCCATAGCTAATTTACAACACTTGTCCCTAGAAGGGCTTTTTGGTTAAATGTAGTACAAAGATAACATTTGCAGAGATGTGTGGTTTGAGTTGCTGGTGATTTTCCACATCACCTCAGTGGCGTTGAGGTCAGGACTCTGTTGAAGTCATTCTGTTGTTGATTTAGTCCGTTCTGGTTTTTTGGCTTGTTTTCCAGTTCTGTTGAGCTTCAGTTGGCTGACAGATTGCAAACTTAAACTCAATTTCCATTGAAGATAGCGAGATTTCCAGGACTGGAGGGAGCAAAGCAGCTTTGACCCATGCCAAACTGTACAGCGTGAGGTTTAGATGTTGATGTGGTCTGATTTAGTGTCTTGTTTTAAGATCTTGTGTTGGAGGAATGGTTCACATCAGGCATTGCTTCTGGTCAATAGCAAACTCAAATTTTGTGAGTGGTTTTTAATAATATGACAATCTGACCAACATCTTTAATGCACCTCATTGACTTTTGAATATTGACTCGGTGTAAAACAGGTTTACTGTAATGTCAAGGTCATATTTGATCACAAATGAAAAAAAAAAAAGATAGGCGTTTAATACATATAATGTATAATATTATGGCATAATAATGTAATATATAGTGTGTGCGTGTTATAAAAAATATATTATATTTTTGTATTATTTTGAAAATAAGAAATGAAGCCTATTTTAAGTCCCCTTTTTTACTTAAGGACATTAATGTAATCCAAAACTAAACTCAAGACAAACTAATACTACTATTATAGGTGTAAGTTTAAATAATAGAACTATTTTTATTAAAATAATTAAATATATTGTAATTAAATATAATAATATGTAATACCTATAATATAATATAATATAATATAATATAATATAATATAATATAATATAATATAATATAATATAATATAATATTGCCACAATCCAAAAAATAATCAAACAATGGGCTTTATTTTCTTTATGCAAAATGCTTTTTCGTTCTTTTTATGTCGAGTCGAACGTCAACGTCAGGTTTGATGTGATTCTCACCCGTTTTAGACTCATTAGAGCATATCCGGTACGTACAGAGGTGTGTATATCATTTGATATTAGGTAAGGAAAGATGAGAAAAACTCAATCAATATATATATATATATATGAAGAGTTCAGATGCAAAAGCCTCTAAGTGCCATTTGAAATTTTCTTCTAAAATGACCATTTTTATCAAGCTTGTATATTTAAGTTCAGTAATTTCACTTAAATGACAATTAATAGGTAATGTTAATTGCCATTTAAGTGAAATTACTGAACTTAAATATACAAGCTTGATGAAAAATTATCATTTTAGAAGAAAATTTCAAATGGCATTTAGAGGCTTTTGTATCTGAACTCTTCATATATATATATATATATATAGGCCTATATATATATATATATATATATATATATATATATAATTTTGCCACAATCCAAAAAATAATCAAACAATGGGCTTTATTTTCTTTATGCAAAATGCTATTTCTTCCTTTTTATGTTGAGTCGAACTTCAACATTAGGTTTGATGTGATTCCCACCCGTTTAGACTCATTGAAGCACATCCGGTACATGCAGAGGTGTGTATGTCATTTGATGTTAGGTAAGGAAAGATAAGAAAAACTCGATCAATATATATATATATATATATATATATATATATATATATATATAATGACAACATTTCAGAGGCATCTCTCATCTTCCCAAACTACAGTACATTAAATCAGCAGTGGCACTGAATCTCCAGGCAATACAATCAACTCTCACTGTATGAGACCAATGAAGAACCGTGTGTGCAGAAAGTGTGTGTGTGTCTGTGAGAAATGGAGCAGGAAACAACCAAATAATGTACTTTGAAGTTAATATCTGGGCTGACGACTTTTACTTTTACTCACCTCCGGTGGATACGGACGTGATGAATCTAGTAGAAAAATTATGAGAAAGAAGCACAATAGCTCTATTAAAAAAGGGTCTATGATGCTTTTTTCCATGTTCATCTTTTAGTGTGTAATGTTGATGTTTGAACATAAAAAATCTCTTTCACACACACACAGTTCTTCTCTATATGAGTGTCAGAGTTTCTGAACTCCTGAAACGCCTCCATTGTAGTCTTGAGTTTCTTCCGGGAACGAACACGTCACAATATTCCTCATTATAATAATTCATGCGCAGAATAAAGGGGCGGGGCCTGGTTGAGCTGGTTACACTCTTAGAAGAAAAAGTTATATTATAGAACCTTAAAAGGTTCTATCAGCGCTACTTATTTGGAATCCCTAAAAGGTTCTATACACTCTTAAAAAAAGGGTTCCTCTGGGTTCTATATAGAACCCTGGGGTTCCATACTTGGCCAATAGAACCTTTTACCAAAAAAATGGTTCTATATAGAACCATTTTGGAGTTCCATATATGAAGCGGGGGATGGAACCATTTCTGGTTCTAAATAGAACCATTTCTTGTGTAGTAGTGTGTTAATCTGGCGGTTATGCCAATAAGCCCTCTTCAAAGTATGACTTCTCAGCTCTACCAAGGCAAATCTGTTTAATGTGAATGTCCCCTTAGAAGGCTGTTGCTTATGTAGACAGCTCACTATGGGTTAGAAACAGAGATGTGTGTGAGGATCAGGAGTAAGTGTGTTTGTCAGGGCTCAGGTGGTGGCGTGTGTGTCCACTACACAACTGTAAATTGAAGTGTTCTTCACACATGAGTGTGAGTAATTAACTAAATCTCGTCTGTCTGAATGTTAATTTGCATAGTGTTGGATTATAGCATCCACGCATTCACCAGAGCAGCATCTGTTACCCAGCACACACTGCTCTCTGAGTGTGTGTGTGTGAGTCTGATCCTCGGGGATCTGATCCGTCTGTGGCCCGAATCAGTTCTTTACACAGCGCATGTGTTCTGCGGAGATGTTTACTGTAGTTTTATCCAGCATCTTGTAGTTTCAGCCTCAGATGAATAGAGCGTTCATGGACCGTCTGATGCAAACATGGTTTTAAAGACCATTTGTTGATGAAAAGCTGTTTGTACGGCCGGTAGTGGATTGGTTTGTCAAACCCAATCATTCTTTGCCTCTTTCCACCCTGTAAAGTGGCTTGTGCTCTCGAACCTCATATCAACTCTATCAGGTGTTTGAGTGGCGATCAGACACCAATACGTCTCTACACTCTTAGAAGAAAAGGTTCTATATAGAACTTTAAAAGGTTCTATCAGCGCTATATATTTGGAACCCCTAAAAGGTTCTAAACACTCTTAAAAAAGGGGTTCCTCTGGGTTATATATAGAACCCTGGGGTTCCATACTTGGCCAAGAATCTTTTACCAAAAAAAATGGTTCTATATAGAACCCTGGGGTCTCATACTTGGCCAATAGAACCTTTTACCAAAAAATGGTTCTATATAGAACCCTGGGGTCCCATACTTGGCCAATAGAACCTTTTACCAAAAAAATGGTTCAATATAGAACCCTGGGGTCTCATACCTGGCCAATAGAACCTTTTTACCAAAAAATGGTTCTATATAGAGCCCTGGGGTTCCATACTTGGCCAATAGAACCTTTTACCAAAAAACTGGTTCTGTATAGAACCCTGGGGTCTCATACTTGGCCAATAGAACCTTTTACAAAAAAAACTGGTTCTATATAGAACCCTGGGGTTCCATACTTGGCCAATAGAACCTTTTACCAAAAAATGGTTCTATATAGATCCCTGGGGTCTCATACTTGGCCAATAGAACCTTTTACCAAAAAAATGGTTCTATATAGATCCCTGGGGTCTCATACTTGGCCAATAGAACCTTTTACCAAAAAATGGTTCTATATAGAACCCTGGGGTCTCATACTTGGCCAAAAGAACCTTTTACCAAAAAAAAAAGTGGTTCTTTTTGAAGTTCATTTTGGAGTTCCATATATGAGGCGGGGGATGGAACCATTTCTGGTTCTAAATAGAACCATTTCTTCTAAGAGTGTATTTCCCACTGAAATCCTTCATATATAGGAGCCATCTTCAGAAGTGGCGTCTGTATTAGCAGCCGATGAAAACAAACCCAGACAAACCAGCGCTGGCGTTGTGTTCCAGTCGTCAATGAACCGGGTCTCCCAGCGCCCCGCATGTGTCACGATTCCTGTCGCCAGGAACATCACATCTGTTCGCTGCTGAGATGAGACATATGCAGTGCTAATCAAATCCTCCCGCTTGTCTCCCGGGATTAGCAAAGGTTTCCGTGGAGGGTTCATTAAAACACGAGGCAGGACTCAATTTCAAGGGTTAGTTCACCCAATAATGAAAATTCTGTCAGTATTTACTCTCCCTCATGTTGTTCCAACCCCGTAAGACCTTCGTTCATGTTCGGACTTCGGAAAACAAATTAAGATATTTTTGACGAAATATGAGAGCTGGATCACTTCTGCATACTAGTCCATAGGCTTCTTGAGGGATTGAAACTTGCCAGCCCCAAAAAGTTATTAAAGACATCGTTAAAATAGTCCAAGTGACTACAGTGGCTCAATCTTAAGTTTATCAAATGACAAGAACGCTTTTTGTGCACAAAAACAAACAAAAATAACGACTTTATTTCAACTATTCACTTCCTTCTCTATGGGCCTCTAGTCAGTTAAAGGTCCAATATGTAAGAAATTTGTAATAAAATACCTCAAAATACTGTGTACATATATATATACTGTGTATATATATTGTGTAGGGCTGTCAAAACGATTAATCGTGATTAATCGCATCCAAAATAAAAGTTTATGTTTACATAATATATGTGGGTGCACTGTTTATAATTATTCTGTATATATATAAAAACACACATGCATGTATATTAAAGAAAGAAATATTATTTATATATAAAATATTTATATTTAATATAAATTATATATATAAATCTATATACAGAATATACATGAAAATATTTCTTAAATATATACAAGCATGTGTGTGTATTTATATATATAAAATAATTATACACAGTGCCCCCACATATATTATGTAAACACAAACTTTTATTTTGGATGCGATTAATCGTTTTGACAGCCCTAATATTGTGTGTGTATATATATATATATATATATATATATATATATATATATATATATACATACATTTTCTGTTAAATTACCTATAATACAGTTAAATACCGATATGAAATGCCTTTTTACTCTTATTTTAGGTATTTACCGTAATTTCAACCAAGGCATTATTTTTTTAAATCGGTGCTAATAATAAGCAGCTTCACATTGTGACAACTTGCCCCACTATAGGTTCATTAAATGTTGTTGAACATTTTTTTCCCCTTGCCATTAATTGTTCAAACGTTTTTAGTCAAGACTTTCAATGTCTCTATTCGGAGATGTATGTTCCTAAATAAATGTAGGCTGTGAAGCGTATTGGGTAAAAAGCGTGTCCTGGTTCTCAATGTTGAACATGATCGATCCTGTTTAACAGACCTTATTAAACCTCAGTGTGATTCTGTACAGTTGTTAAACAGTCTGTACTGCACATCACTGCGATTAATCATATTAATGTGAAGTACATTAAAGCTGTAATGGAAAATCCATATTAGAACTACAGTCATATGCTGAAGGCTGAATATGTGCTGAATATTTATGATGGATGGAAGAGAAATTAAATTATTGTTGTGT
This sequence comes from Cyprinella venusta, assembly GCA_038021265.1. Classification (NCBI taxonomy): domain Eukaryota; kingdom Metazoa; phylum Chordata; class Actinopteri; order Cypriniformes; family Leuciscidae; genus Cyprinella; species Cyprinella venusta. Next base: position 2,133,355 of record CM075873.1, read on the forward strand.
GACTGTTTACATTAACATGTATTCATTTAGCAAACTCTTTACTCCAACATGATTTACAAGTGAGAATATATGCAATTTATCATAAATGATAATACAGACTTTCTGTGAACCAGAATAGCTAAAGCAGAAATTTTTGTTAATAGAGAGTTACTTGATAAGCAGTGATATTAATGTCTCAAAAATTGAGTTTTTTGGTTGTGCATCAAGAGGAATTCTTGTAATGTGTGTCTACAGTAGTTTACGCATAAAAACTATCAGGATTACTATAGTTAAAAACTGAAACTGAGTCTAAAACCATTAAAAAATGTGTTACTTGAAATAATTAAATAGTTAGCCAAGCCAACATTTCTCATTAGCATAGTTTAACTAAAATAGCTCAAACTAAAACTGAACTAAAAATGGATCAAATCTATATAGACACAACAAAATGACGAAGAAATCATAAAAAATATAAAAATATAAATAAAAATATAAATAATATAAAAAAATAATATATAAAAATATATAAATAAAAATAAAAAATATAAATAATATAAAAAATATAAAATATAAATAATATAAAATAATATAAAAAATAATATATAAAAATATAAAAAATATAAATAATATAAAAATATAAATAAAAAAATAAAATGTATTCAAAATATGAATTAAAACTAGTATCTCAGTGATACTAAAATGTTCTGTGTTGTTTGAGCTTCAAACTGATTAAAATCAAACTCTAGGCGAATGAACCTGGTTCGTTGTTTCTGATGTCAATCCTGTTCAGTGGATTTTAAGGAAAGCATTTCTTCCTGATTTCATGCATGCATCAAATTAAATCTACCAGCTTCAATGGCTCTAGGTGTTTTGACTTTGAGTTGTGTGTATTCTGGTGCGGTGTTTTGCCCCACAGCGTCACTGTGAGTGTATCACTGTAAGAGTCGAAGTGATTTACTGTGGAAATCGACAACATGTCACAGATAATGTCATTAGAGCTTAACTGTTGCTGACCTGAAACATGTGATCTGAGGACTTCAGAGTGCCAGTATGTGTGTGTGTGTGTGTGTGTGTGTGTGTGTGTGTGTGTGTGTGTGTGCGCACAGTGATACAGTATTCATGTGTGTTGGTTGCCTCTCTCATCTCTCAGAAAGACGGATGTGTTCACACACAACAGTGAAAAGGGCAAATCTGTTGAGATCAGCTGGCTATCAGTCATGAAACTCACACACACACACACACACCTCGGGCATGTCGGACTCAGGGGATCGTTTTCATCATTTGACATTTTCATATCCATCATCTTAGCTATTATAAGAAACTGCGGTCCAAACAAATCAAAGGAAGAAAAATGGTCTCAAACTCCACTATCAAGAAGATTAATCATATTTGAAGTATTTTATTTGAAGTATTTCAGGGAAAACAGGGACATTGTTCATTAATCTGGAGCTGGTTGTACATTGGCTCCACATTAATTTTTAATTGTTTCATTGCATAAGAAGCTTTATCTCCGATTGTTCCTAAATGGTTGTGTGTCGAACTGCTCTCTTGTATGGATTCAGGATCTGTGTCTCGCGAGCCGCTTTAGAGCGTTTTTGGGTGTCCGGCTTTGTTTCACATTCACCTTTTACTGAAATTATTTGTCATTTTTAAGCAGTTTTTTTAAACCAGAGTCATTGTGCATTTCTGCTTTGTTACTTTGTGTTTTGAATTGTTTATGAATTGTTACAAAGTTTTAAATGAACGGACTTCACACACTGTATATATATATATATATAAGGGCTGTGCAAAAATTAATTGCAATTAATCGCATCCAAAGTAAAAGTTTGTTTTTACATAATATATGTGTGTGTGCTGTATATAATTATTTTGTATATATAAACACACACACGTGGATGTATATATTTAAGAAAATGTGTTATTCATATATAAAATATTTATATTTATATAATATAGATTATGTATTTATATATATATATACAGACTTTAAGCGCAAATAATTCTTAAATATATACATGCATGCATAGGTATTTATATATACGAAATAATTATATACAGCACACACAAATATATTATGTAAACACAGACTTTTATTTTGGATGCAATTAATCGCAATTAATTTTTACACAGCCCTAATATATATATATATATATTAATCACGATTAATCGCATCCAAAATAAAAGTTTGTGTTTATGTGGGGGCACTGTTTATAATTATTTTAGATATATAAACACACACACACGTGCTTGTATATATTTAAGAAATATTTTCATGTATATTCTGTATATAGATTTATATATAATTTATATTATATATAAATACAAATATTTTATATATAAATATTTTTTTTCTTTAATATACATGTGTGTTTTTTATATATATACAAAATAATTATACACAGTGGCCCCACATATATTATGTAAACACAAACTTTTATTTTGGATGCGATTAATCGCGATTAATCGTTTTGACAGCCCTAATATATATATTTATATATATATTTATATATATATTATATTTCTGCATTTCTGTTGTTTTGTGACTGTGTGCCTTTTGACTTTGTAATGATTCATAAACAGCACAGAAGTGATATGAGCTGTAAAGCTGTTAACAAACCTGAAATACTTCCCAGCTATGATGACAACGTTTGTCAGCCATTCAGAGTGGTGGATGATCTTAAACATCTGCGTTAGAAATGACTGTGAAGTGAGTGTTTTGCATCCTTGATCAGTTTTGAAATATTCATAAATGCATAGAATTTTAATAGTGTATTTGCTGCTGATGCATTTTCCTGAAAGGGTTCAACACTCAGAACATCTGCGGGTCCAGAATGAGGTGTGTGTGTGTGTGTGTCAGCATGTTAGACAGATTGCCGAATATCTCAGTGTTCTCGATCCATCAACGACGAGCCCAAATCAGAGTTTATCCGGACAGACCTTGATTATTCCTCAGGCACACACGGGTGAAGGGACTCTTCCCGGAGACGGACAGATTGTTGGTTATCTCCGAGATCAGTCTTGACACACAGGACTCAAACGCTCTCGGTTCCGGTGAAGGAACACTGACACAGATTGAAAGATCCTCAGACTGAAGATGAGTGTGTGAAAGTCTTCAGTGTTGGATCTGGATCTCTGGTGTTGATGTGATGCTTTCTGAGCTGTCAGTGTGTGTTGTGTTGGTCTGTTCTCCGCTGCTGGTCCATCAAAAGAACACACACACATAGGATACATACAGAATACATGTTAAATAGATATGTTTTTAACTGAGTCTTGAATGTGACCACAGATGAGGTATTTCTAAGTGTAAGGGGTTAATTACTAGGCTGGGAAAACCAAAACCCAGACAACTTCTGGCAAATTTAGATTTACAACTGAGAATGGTCTGGTTTTAATCTTAAAAAAAGAGAAATAATTTAAAAAAAATGCTTGATTTACTATATCTTGCAAATCAGTTATGGATGAATCTCATTCATATATGTCTGAATCAGTCAGGACATAATTATTATAATGCACAAAATAAAAATAAAAAGATAAATCATGTATGTAATGTAGTAATGAATATAAATCTAAATATCAAAAAAATAGTCTTAATTAAAAGTAGTTATATATAAAAGTGTAGTGTTATATATTTAATTATATATATTATATATAATTATTATTATTATTATATATGATATAATAATATATATAATTATATATATATATATATATATATATATAAAATTAATTTATTAGTAAATTAGTCAAAAGATTATTCAGTTATTTAACTATTGTTATTATTGTATTAAAAACAAGTGTTTTACAGGACTGAGAATTTTCTGGATTGGGAGAAAAACTTGATCATTAGCTTTTTTAAAAGCTTAAAAACCACATGCAAACTTTTTATTTTTCTTTATCATTATAAAAAAACATGTTTATTTATTTATTTAAATTTTCAATACCCAACTAAAAGTAGTCCAACAAATACTATGATGTATACATACTTATAATATTAAATAAATATAATATATTGCACTACATTTCTAAATTAATTTTTTTTTTACATCACAGGAATGTGATTTTAATTTCCAATACAGTCTGGTTTAGTGACTTTTATTCAACTAGAGGACAAAAAAAAATCTGCTGGATATTTCTCTTGATTTTTTCTCTCATAGGAATTAACAGGACGACTATGGTAACATGATTTGATTCCTGCTAATGTCTCTCTCTCTCTCTCTCTCTCTCTCTCTCTCTCTCTCTCTCTCTCTCTCTCTCTCTCAGAACGACTACAGGAAGTTGTCTATGCAGTGTAAGGACTTTGTGGTGGGTGTTCTGGACCTTTGCCGGGACACAGAGGAAGTGGAGGCCATCCTGAACGGTGACGTGGACCAGAACCCCCCCACAGAACAGAGACCCTGTCTGAGCCGCATCAAACTCGCCATCAAATATGAGGTCAAGAAGGTGAGAACCCGCTCCCTTAAACTAAAACGCGTTTATGAATCATTTTTGGTGAACCCACATTAACAAACCGTCATGAAGACGAACTTGAACTTGAGTAACCACTTGAGTAGTTAACTTTTATTGAACTTGAGCGCCTTGTTTTAATCTGTTGCAGAATAATGTAATATATGAATGAATAATAGCCTATAAAGAACCCTTTCTTGTCATTGTAGAAGCTTTTTTAGCATAAAAGGTTCTTTGGAGTTGAGTAAAGAACCCTATGCTTCATATATAGAACCCCCACTGTAAAAAATTTTGAGTAGGATTTACTTGAAAAAACCTTGCTAAACTATCTCACTCAGAAAATGCTAGTAAATTTACAAAGATTTGCCAAGTAAAAACCTAAACATATGTATCAGTAGCTTTAATTAGAAGTCTTTAAGTTAAATTTACTTGGAAAATGGAATTAAGTAAACTTTACAAAAAATTAGTCATTTTAACTCGGCTAGTAAAAGGTCGATTAATATCGATTTCCTTTGCCTTTGTATTACATTTCACTAAAACAACAATCTTGAATTTTATTAGTCATTTACAGTATGTGCTTTACTTAGTTCATCCAAGTAATTTACTGTATATATACATCTTATCAGACATTAAGCCTCATGAATGCAAACACCTCAATACTTAGTAGACAATACACAATGGCGGTCGTTTTTGTGTTTGAATGTCATTTTGAGCAAAAAAATTACTCGAAATGTCACAAAATGGAAATTTACTAACACTGACAACAAAAATCAATGATAAAACAGTGTAAATACAGCTGGAAACCAATGAAAAATTAATTATTCAAGGTCCAGTGCATGATGGGAACCCCAGTATCAGAAAAGTTGAGTAATTTTTGCTTAATTTTATTGAGGTGATATTTACACTTTCATTTCTACTCGCTTGAATTAAGTACTGATATGGAATTTATTTAGTTTTTTAAACTTTTTCAAGTAAATTACAGTGGGTTTTTTTTTCACTAGTATTTACTTCACCAAAAAAATCATTTTTTACAGTGAGCCCTTTTTTCTAAGAGTGTTGCAGTCTGTTTTTATTGCATAAAGTTGCTGTGGAGTCAGTTCATGATCTGTGCTGCTGTGGGTTTATACTCTCATGACCTTGTTAACCAGATATTGTGAGATTATTATAGTCCTGTGGCCCTCAGCTCAATCCAAACCCTCTGAGAACAACTCTCATTACAGGACAGGACAGGTGACTGGATCTTAATCATGTTCAGACTGTGATTTAAATCTTAATAGTTTTAATAACTGAAGACCTGTGACAATGACAGACCCTTTCATTATATAAAGCCTTCGGGGGACAGTGCAGTCATCATATTTATGAGATTAGAGCACTCCAATGCCTTGATGAGGGCATCAAGAATCCAGTATTGAGTAGAATACACTACAATTGTGAATGTTGACAATATTGTGTGTACTGTTGATTAAGCTTGCCAGAAGACACGGCTTGTTTAGTTAGTGTACAGATGACAGGTTGCACTTCGTTGAGATCATCTGGAATACAATATTTCCATATTACTGAGAACTATATCACTTTTCATTAAGGCTTGCACATGTTTACGCAGGATGAATTGATGGCAGACAAATTACCTGAGAATCAAAAGCTCTTTACCCATTATAAAATAATTATGCTTATGAAAATCCATTCACATTTAAATTTAGAAAATTATGCAAATCAAATTATTTCAAGTTCAGCTTTTAGAAAATATGCAGATTAAAATATAAATGGCAACATTTTACAAAGGTTCATTATAACTACATTATATTAACAATACTAAATATGGCAAGCCGTTTTTGCTTTTATTCAATTATTCATTCATTCATTTTGAATTCTTGATATCAACAATTACATTTTTGATATCAACAATTTAATTGCTGATAATTGTATTTTCACTAGTGAAATGTCACCATAAACCGCCATTCAATATGAATTGTTGATATCAAGAATTGATTTTTTGATATCAATAAATACATTGTTACTAGTAAAAATGTGAATTCCTGATATCAATAATTCAATTGTCACTAGTTGAAATGTCTATTCTTGATATCAACAATTCAATTGTTACTAGTAAAAATTATCATTTTTGATATCTGAAAATGTATTTCTGATATCAACCTTGTTTCAGATATCTAAAATGGCTTTCTGACTAGTAACAATCACATTCATGATATCAGAAATTAACATTGTCACTAGTGAAAATTGAATTATTGATATCAAAAATGAACATTGTTACTAGTTGCATTTTAATTGTGGATATCAAGAATAGACATTTCAACTAGTAACAGTTGAATTCTTGATATCAAAAATACAGGATTTTACTAGTAATAATTGTATTTCTGATATGTGAAATTGGAATTTCAACTAGTAAGAAATCAATTCTTGATATCAACAATTGGTTTTCAATGGCAGCCTATGGTGACACTTCACTAGTGAAAATACAATTGTCGATATCAATAATTTAATTGTTGATATCAAGAATTGAATTGTCGATATCAATAATTTAATTGTTGATATCAAGAATTCAATTGTCGATATCAATAATTTAATTGTTGATATCAAGAATTCAATTGTCGATATCAATAATTTAATTGTTGATATCAAGAATGCAATTGTTGATATCAAAAATGTAATTGTTTATATCAAGAATTTAATTGTCGATATCAATAATTTAATTGTTGATATCAAGAATTCATATCCTGGAAATAAATAAAAGCTAAAATGGCTTGCCATATACTTCAGTGTTTGTCAATCTTTGTTAATGTTAATTTCAACATTTACTAATACTCTAGCATTAGTTAATGCACTGTGCATGAACAAACAATGAACAGCTGGATTTGTAATAACTAACGTTAACAAAGACGAACAAAAACAGCAAGAAATGTATTGCTCATAGTTAATGCTAACTAATGAACCTTAGTGTGAAGTGTTACCATATAAATTATGCATAAATACAAATCGGTGCCTTTTGTTGCTGGAAAATAAACATGTAGTTTATTCAGACGAGTGCGAGACCAATTTCAATTAAAGCAATCAGAAGGGATGCTGTTGCTATGGCAACCAGGTACGAGGATCAGATGATCTCAGAGTCACTCAGTGAACAGAACAGTAACCAGACAGTTTCTGGTCTCACTGACTTCCATAGTATATTTATTTTCCGTCAATGAGACCAGAAACTGTCTGCTTACTGATATTCTTCTAAATAAGTGCTCAAAATGTGTTTTCCGGCTGTAATCTGATTGGTCATCCCTCTGTTTTCTCCATATGTGTGTGTGTCAGTTTGTGGCTCATCCGAACTGTCAACAGCAGCTGCTGACGATCTGGTACGAGAACCTGTCGGGTCTGCGGCAGCAGTCCATCGGTGTCAAGTGTCTGACGGTTCTGGGCGTCACTGTGGGATTGCCTTTCCTCGCCATCGCGTACTGGATCATGCCCTGTAGCAAGGTAACACACACACACACACACACACACACACAGGTCAAGAGTGTTATTTCTCGGTTCAGCTGTTTTAAAGACGTTTTAATCCACACTGTTGAGGAACTTTTGTAGTGTAAGTCAGACGACTTGTGTGTGTTGCTCTAAAAACAGCTGTGATTTAGTTGACTTGAGCATTACACTGTGACTGAACCAGGCAATATCTCTTTAATAACTATGACAAGCGACCATGACAAGCATCCTTGCATTTTTCAGCGTTTTTGTGTCTGCAGCATCATACAGTGAAATTATATATATATATATATATATATATATATATATATAATATATTAGGGCTGTCAAAACTATTAATCGCGATTAATTGCATCCAAAATAAAAGTTTGTGTTTACATAATATATGTGGGGGCACTGTTTATAATTATTTTGTATATATATAAAAACACACATGCATGTATATTTAAGAAAAAAAAATCTTATTTATGTATGAAATATTTATATTTATATATAATATAAATTATATATAAATCCATACAGTATATACATTAAAATATTTCTTAAATATATACATGCATGTGTGTGTATTTATATATACAAAATAATTATATACAGTGCCCCCACATATATTATGTAAACACAAACTTTTATTTTGGATGCAATTAATCGCGATTAATCGTTTTGACAGCCCTAATATATATATATATATATATAAATAAATTTCCAACCATTAATATCTAAAACATTTATTATACTATTATATTATTCATATGTTAATGAGCTCATGATTTGATCACAAATGCATTTGAACAAGCTATTTTTGAAAAGAGTCTCTTGAAAAAGGTGTTTTAATTTAAAAAGAGCAAGAAAACTATCATTTTCTATGATTATACCCCTTAAAATGTATATATCAGGGTAAAAGCTTTACCTTTTCCATAAACACACACATGAATAAATATAGAGACACACACATATACGTCTCTCCAAACTCTATTACGAACAGACTCTCTTGCAAGATAAACATGTTCATTTCTATCCTGAGGAAGAGGATTCACACACTGACTCTGTGTTTGATGGGCACTTCAACACACGCTGTCTCATGGAGAGATACCAGCTGAGAGAGACCCCTACACACACACACACACACACACTCACACACACACACACACACTGCAACGGCTTTTGTGAAGGGTTTGGGATTGAAATCTAATCAGAGCTCGTCAGACAGGAACAACTGTGGCGTCTCTTGAGACGAGTGACACAGGGGGAGAGAGAGAGAGAGAGAGATGAGAGGGAAGGGCATTCGAGGTTCTCAGAGAAGGTATTTGTGAGATGATTTATTACCTATCATTCTTTTAGGTTTAGGATTAGTGTATAATAAATATAATTAGCTTTATATGAAATGGTAGAAGTCTCTGGTGTGTGTTTATCTTTTCCATTCCAAAACCTAAAGTGAAATTTTAAGTTAATTTATTTTAATTTAATTTAATAATATTTAATTTAATCTTATAATATTTAATTTAATAATATTATTTAATTTAATAACATTTAATTTAATAATATTTAATTTAACAATATTTAATTTAATAATATTTTATTTAATAATATTTTTTTAATAATATTTTATTTTATTATTAATTTATTTTATTTTAGTATCAAAACTCAGGACATATATTGTTGAGTAATAATTGGAAATTCTGATTAAAAATGGACTGTATCACCTAATATTTGTGTGTTTTTAGTGCTTGTTAGTGAATCATTGGTGTGTGTTTATCTTTTCCATTCCAAAACCTAAAGGGAAATTTAATTTAATTTAAGTTAATTTAATTTAATTTAATTTAATAACATTTAATTTAATTAATAATATTTAATTTAATGACATTTAATTTAATAATATTTAATTTAACAATATTTAATTTAATAATATTTAATTTAATAATATTTAATTTAATTTATTAATATTTAATTTTATTATTTATTTATTTTAGTATCAAAACTCAGGACATATATTGTTGAGTAATAGTTGGAAATTCCGATTGAAAATGGACTGTATCACCTAATATTTGTGTGTTTTTACTGCTTGTTAGTGAATCATTGCATTAGCATCAGACTGAACTGAATCAGTTGTGTGACGGACATGAAGAGTGGTGTTCATGTGATATATCAGTAGACGGGATAGGTTTCAATACACAGTTATGCCTCATTAAAGCATTTAATCTTTCACTGTCTGAGAGATGAAGGTGGTGAATGCCAGACTGATGATGATGATGAAGGTATTGTGTGCGATACACTTGAACTCGAGGGCAATCAACCCCGTCACTCATCTGCACTCACAAAAACACTGACTGAATATAACAGACTGATTTTAGAGATCTTTCAAAGAAACGTAATTTCATAAGCATCCAGTGAGAGCAGAATCCGTCTATGAGTTCATATATAAGGTAGAGCATTGACTGAATATTTGAAATAAACGATATATCACTATGGAATTATTTCATACTCAATGTTTGAGGTAATAATCCCACATTCACATTATCTCTATGAATTATGACGTGTCACACTTTAAGATAATGATGAAACATGAAGGCTGTTATTAAATATAAAAAGTAGGGCTGTCAAACGATTAATCGCGATTAATCGCATTCAGAATAAAAGTTTGTGTTTACATAATATATGTGGGTGTAGTGTGTATAATTATTTTATATATAAATACTCACACATGCATGTATATATTTAAGAAAAATCTGAAAGTATATACTTTATATATATTTATACATAATTAATATTATGTGTAAATATAAATATTTGATATATTAAGAACACATTTTACTTAAATATATACATGCATATGTGTGTCTATTTATATATACAAAATAATTATACACACTACACACACATATATTACGTAAACACAAACTTTTATTCTGAATGCGATTAATCGTTTGACAGCCCTAATAAAAAGAGATTCCAAGTACAACATGTGTATTATATTCTACAATACATTTCATTTCTGTTTATGATATTATGTATAGCAGTGATATTTAGTGATGCCTCGTGTGTGTGTGTGTCAGTTGGGTCAGATTCTGCGGAGTCCCTTCATGAAGTTCGTGGCTCACGCCGTGTCGTTCACCATCTTCCTGGGTCTGCTGATCGTGAACGCGTCGGACCGCTTCGAGGGGGTGAAGAACCTTCCCAACGAGACCATCACGGATCATCCCCGACAAGTGTTCCGGGTCAAGACCACTCAGTTCTCCTGGACCGAGCTGCTCATCATGAAATGGGTTCTGGGTAAGGACTGCTGCATCATGGGTAAAGATCAAAAGGTTTAGGGGTAGAGTTATTGTAAGAGGAGAGAATACACAGTTTGTACAGAATAAAAATATTATGTCTATGTAGAGTCCCCATAAAACATGAGAAGCCAACGCTTGTGTGTGTGTGTGTGTGTTTCAGGGATGATCTGGTCGGAGTGTAAGGAGATCTGGGTTGAAGGTCCGCGTGAGTACGTCATGCACCTGTGGAACGTCCTGGACTTCGGGATGCTGTCGATCTTCGTGGCCTCGTTCACGGCTCGTCTCATGGCGTTCCTCAAGGCGTCTAAAGCTCAGCTCTACGTCGACCTGCACGTGCCCAACCTGGACATCAGCAACGCATCACTTCCTGCGGACGTCGCCTACTTCACGTATGGTGTGTAAATGTAATCTTTTTAATTGTTTCATTATTTTCATGACAATGAAAAATGCTTTACAACAACAGATTGGTATTTTACGGTATATTACAGTAGGAAGCGATGTTTTATGATCTGAGGTTTATCGGTATTACTTCTGAGCACTAATAGATTGGATTCAACTCTTATATCCTGCATTTTTACGTGGGCTTCTGCCTAACAAGTATTAAATTACTTAATTAGCCATAATATATATATATATATATATATATATATATGTCTGTATATATATATATATATGTGTGTGTGTGTGTGTGTGTGTGTGTATATATATATATATATATATATATATATATATATATATATATTTATGTATATATATGTATGTATATATGTATGTATGTATGTATATTTATATATATATATGTCCAGAAAGAAAAAAAAATCATGTTTGATACCGATTTTAGTTAATTTGCCAGAAGTTATGGAAGGTCAAGTTTAGTTGAATATTTATTTTTTTATATTTTTTTTTTATTATTTTTGTATTATTTATATTTAGTATTATTGATAAAACTATTATATTTTATTAGGATATTAGTAAAATTAGTATTTATTTTTATATTTTACATTATTTTTCTGTTAATTGAAGTTTAATTTAGAATTTTTGTCATTTTTATATTTTAGAATTTTTAGAATTTTTATCGTTTTTATGTATATATATATATATGTCCAGAAAGAAAAAAAATCATGTTTGATACCGATTTTAGTTAATTTGCCAGAAGTTATTGGAAGTTTAGTTGAATATTTTTTTTTATTATTATTATTTTAGTATTATTTATATTTAGTATTATTGATAAAACTATTATATTTTTATTAGGATATTAGTAAAATTAGTATTTATTTTTATATTTTACATTATTTTTCTGTTAATTGAAGTTTAATTTAGAATTTTTGTCATTTTTATAACTTTTTTTCAAAAACACACCCTTATAGTTTCATATGAATAAATATAAATTTATATACATTTTTATAAGAAATGTTGCATTGTTCAACTAACTGAAACAAGACGGTTTAAGTTGAAGTAGTAAAATGACTAAAACGACTACAAAAATAAATGCAAATTAAAAGCTAAATAGAACATTTGAAAATAAAAGTAAAACATGACAAAAACGCATAACAAAATTACTAAAGCTAAAATGAAAAGAGAAAATATAAAACAAAAGCAATTCAAAATATGAATAAATACTATAATAGTATATACAAACAATCCTAAAAATAAGCTTGTCCAGTATAGTTTTGGAAAAAGTAGGTTGTTCAAAATATTCCCTGCATACAGAATACATTCGGCTGAAAATATTACAGTAATATGACAGTTATGAACATACATAATGTGATGTCATTGCTGATATCTGTTATCAATGCTGCTATCTGCTGGTGTGGAAGTGATATCGCAGCCTCTGAAGTCACACAACATATATATATATATATATATATATATATATATAAAGTAGGTGTGCTGATGAAATCTTGAAATAGCTTTACTGCTGTGTGTGTGTGTGTGTGTGTGTGTTCGATCTTCATTGTGTTCACTGAGAATCCCTGAACAAAGTCTCCATTAGCATTATCCATCTTTGACTTCCTCCTGATTCTCTTTGAGTCAGACCTGAGCACACGTGACGTTACTTTACTGTTGAATCTGAATGAAGTGCCAGTGTTTTCACTAAAGGTCTCTCTGTGTGTGTGTGTTGCAGCGAGGAACAGGTGGAAGCCGTCGGATCCTCAGATCATCTCCGAGGGCCTGTACGCCATCGCTGTGGTCCTGAGCTTCTCTCGGATCGCTTACATCCTCCCGGCCAACGAGAGCTTCGGGCCGCTGCAGATCTCCCTGGGCCGGACCGTCAAGGACATCTTCAAGTTCATGGTCATCTTCATCATGGTCTTCGTGGCGTTCATGATCGGCATGTTCAACCTGTACTCGTATTACCTGGGGGCCAAATATAACCCCGCCTTCACCACGTGAGTGACACACACACATGAAGAAAATCAAAGGGGCTATATGTAAGAATTTTCATGTCTTAATAATTTATTTTTCACTGCCATATCCCTTATCATGCATGACAAAAGAAGAAATATTTATTTACATTATGCATTTTTTTTGCTGAAATTAATATTACTGTGACCTGCAATTATCTGACAATATGTGAAATTACTAATGTGGCACGATTAATTATTTAAAGTCAATCATTTTATCCATTAAAACTCTCTTTTGATCACCAAAATTACATATTTAAAGTTTTTCCTTGAATTTAAAACACCTTGAATGTAACTCGACACCCTTGCTTCATTTAGTATACACGGTTCTATGAATATGCAAATGAGCCCCGCCTCCACTCAGTCAGTCAGCTCAGAGATCCACACGTTGATCTGATTGGTTACAAGGTGGTTTGTGACATGATTTACACGTGATTTATCTAAAAGCATATTTAAAACACCATAGTCATGTAAACAACATTAAAAACTTGAAAAAGTAAAATTAAAATTTTACTTTTACTTATTATCATTTTAAAAATAGGACATTTTTTACATTGCACATGCAACACATTATTTCTAAAATTAATTATAATTTCTGTGACCTGCAGTTATGACCAACAATATCTATAATTATTCATGTGGCACAGATAATTTTTAAAGTAATAGTTCATATACTTATTACTTATAATTACATTTATACAGTAATCATAATTATAGGAGACAGATTTTAAATTGCACATGCAACACAGTTTATCAGTCATAAATGAATCTAATGTTTATTTGCTTTACTTAAAGCCTTTATATATAATGCATTATTATTTTTAATGCATTAATTATTCCTTGTAATGCATCTTATAATGCATTGAATGATCTCAGAAATAAATGTAACCAAAGTTACAATACATTATAATACTGATGTTACACATTGAGACAGTATAATGCAGTAAGCGTACTGTAAAATACATGACAAACAAACCATTTCAGATGTATAAATAATAAATATTTATGAAAATATATGAATTATAACGTATTTTAAACAAGGCTGGGTTGTTTGAACTCAAATTTGGGTCAAATATGGACAAACCCAAATGCACTGGAAAAAATAATATGCTTTATCTAACCAATAAAATTGTGGCAACATATTACAAGCAATATTATTAATTAAATTGTACAAATTAGAATTAATTAGAATATTAATTTGATTAACTATTACTCAATTCTAACTTGTTCAATTTAATATATAATATTGCTTGTAATCTGTTGCCACAATTTTATTATAATTTAAAGATATAAAAATATAATTTGGATTATTTATACATTTTGGGTTATTTATTTGATTTATTTGGGCTATTTATACATTTTTCGGTTATTTATACATTTACTTCAATTGAACATGTGATTCAAATAATCTAATATTATTTATTGTGAAAAATTACTTATTGTGCATAAAAAAATAAATAAAAAACACATTTTTAAAATTGCTGAAAGTTATTAATATTACTGTGACCTGTAATTGTTCAGTTATTAACGTGACATTTGTAAATGAGCTGAACTGATTAGTAATAATTTGAGCGTCTGGTTTGTAAATGTCTCTTCAGAAGCCAATAATTCTCCACATGAAACACTGCGGTCGACGCAAACCATGTTAATTATTATCATTATATATATAATTTATCATCACAGCAAGTCGAAATTGGAGTTAATGTCCTCAAATCTTGTGCAGTTATGTTCATGTTTTTGAAGGAACAACCGGTCCATGTCCACAAGCTTCTGTTAAGTGATAGATACGTTTGCAATCACCATATAATTTACCTTTGACATCAAAAACAGAAGATATGTGAAGTGTTTTCTCCTTAACTGTACACAGTTATAAGTTTAGAGACTTGAATGAAGACTATTATCTGAGCTCAATTTCAAACGTTTCTCTTCTGAAATCTTAATATTTCTGGACTCGTTTCTCAGGAGAGACATCAAGCAGGGTTTAATGAAGATCTCCATATTAAGATCTGATTAAGAACATCCAAATTTCACATTAAACCGCTTCTTTTCGTTCATATTCAAACTCTCTCTCTCTGCTGTCATCTTACATTAGTGTGAGTGCTGTTTTAGGGCAGTAAGGGCTGATTTGTATTCTGCACAGAGATATGTCAGGCTTATGAGAGAATAGCTCTGCTGTAATCTTCTTCAAATCGCTCTGTAAATGGGCTTTTTAAGTTGTGGTCAGCTGGTTTTGAAGGGGATCCCTGCGGTCCGGCTTCATTTCAAAGCAAACAGAATTCATTCTCACGGGGGTCGTTCTCCCGCACCGCTACTTTCATTGTCTTTCATTTAAAAAGTCTAAACGCCACATTAACCGCTCCTCATTATAGACCGGCAAACCTCAAAATCCTAAACCTTCTCCTATAGAACTTCTCCTATATTTCCTCTTGGGAAATTAGCAAAAAAAAAAAAAAATACAAATATTATTAATAAATTAAATTATAGTATGATTTAATTTTAACGACATTTCATGTTGTTGTTTAATTAATTAATACTCTATTTACCTATAAATATAAACCCATTAATGAATTAAATAATGAATTAAATATAAATAATAATAATAATAATTATTTAAAAAAATAAAATAAAAAAAATTAATTAAAAAAATACAGTAAAAAAATAAAATAAAATAAAACATTATTTTTGTTTGGAAATTTTGTTTTACATTCTTAAAAAAGAGTAAGAAAAGCAAAATGACTTAAGATATTAGGTCTTATATTCTGAAAAGAATATCAAAACAAAAAGTGTGTGTAAAACAAATAGAAAATGCCTGCCAAATGAGTCAAAAAATAATATTTTCCCTTTGATGTAAGATTATTTTTATGACCTCATTTGCAGATTTTTTCTTGTTTTAGGCATTAACATACATAATTTTAATTTTTTTTCCCAGTCATTTTGGTTCTCAAGTAAACGCATCTAGGAATTTTTCAACATTTTTACTAAAAACTAGACAAAAATACTAAGCGTCCATCTCTACATTTTTATATGATATTGGCATAATCATATCTCGATATTTTCTGGGATTTTGTCGGAATTTTAATTAGACGATATTTTGAAGCAAATAGGCAAGGCAAGTTTATTTATATAGCACATTTCATACACAATGGAAATTCAAAGTGCTTTACATAAAAGGAATTAAAACAATCAATATAAATAAAAACAGTTAAGAGTAAAAATACAATAAAATAAAGTAATAAAATAAATTAAAGTACATATAAAAATAAAATACAAATACAGTTGCATAAATGCTATGGTAATATTTTGAATATTGAAATATCAAGTGATTAAAAAAATGAAATGATTCTACAAAATATGAAACTATAGGGGAAAAAAGCAAGTCACTCTCCTATTAAGTCATTCATTAAAATAATTTGTTCAAGCAACTGATTCATTCAGGAACGAAACGCCGCTGTTGAATGTGTTGCGTCTTTGTTTGGGTCTGTTTTTGTTGATGAAAGTGCAAAAACAGATGAAAATTTTGTGTCTGAAATGTAACTTACACTGTAACAAAACAACCATCACTGGACTGCAGGAATGGCTTTTGGAACATTTTACATGCTCATCACAACACTCCTGCCAGGACACAAAATTAATTAATAAATAATAATTTGTATATTATTGTTGTTGAATTCATCCATTAATTTGTTGTTGAATTATGAATTTATCCATATATCTATATATTGGGGAAGGTTTAGTTCCAAGCGTCACAAGTTTAAAGGTTCTCGTGGCAGCCATCACAAGTCCCAATGTTACAATGGAGCTGAAGTGTTGTGTCTCCACATCAAGTGTGAGCTCTTGTCAGTTTAGAGACAGCTCATTGATTACATCTGCTGCTCTTATTGTCCTAAACCATCTCCATCTCAGCAGGGCGCCCTGAAATTAAAATCAGTGGCCTCTGACAGGCTGAGATACATCGATGGGATGCCGTCACTCGTCCCGCATTTAGAGGCATCACGAGGGAGCGTAACCATGGTTTCCGTGGGCCGTTACGGGCCGGTAGCTGGCGATCACGTTTAATCATGATGCTAATCTCCCACCTACAGCGCACACACAACACATCACAATCAGTGCCAAACGACATCTAAAGTCATTACTGCCCAACACCAATGAGGGCTTTGACATCTGCCACTGTATTTTCTGGGTGTGCCATAGTTCGTCTTTGATAATAGTGTAATTGTCATTTTTGTAATGATGTGGAAGCTGACATTGTCACTCAGTGTCCGCTGTCCAAAACAAAAACTGGCCTTGAAAGTGCATGCTTTCACTAAATGATGCAGATGAGATCAGTAGAATGAGGTTAAAATGACCACTATTCAATATAAGGGTCAAAAAATGCCCCTGTATGAGTTTTTGTCTTATATTTTTAGCCTAAATAGTAGTAATAAATAGCAACGTCACATAAGAAAACTTGTGTTCAATATCAGTATGTTTGCAATTTGAAATAAACAAGGTAATATGGTACACTGTATTAATGAATGAATTAAATAATGATAAACAAATATTATTAATTAATTAAATTATAATATGATTTAGTTTTAACAACATTTAATGTTGATGTTTAATTCATTAATACACTATTTAGCTATAAATATAAACCCATTAATGAATTAATTAATGAATTAAATATAAATAATAATAATAATAATAATTATTATTAAATCATAATTTAATGTACAAATATATTTTATAGTAGTAATAAATTATAAATGAATTTATTACACTATTATTGTTATATTTAATATTTTTATTTGAACATTTTGAATACATTTATTTTTATTTAAATACATTTATTTGAATGAATTAAATAATGATAAACAAATATTATTAATAAATTAAATTATAATATGATTTAATTTTAACAACATTTAATGTTGTTGTTTAATTCGTTAATACTCTATTTAGCTATAAATATAAACCCATTAATGAATTAATTAATGAATTAAATAATAATAATAATAATTATTATTATTATTATTGAATCATAATTTAAAATACAAATATATTTTATAGTAATAATGAAATATAAATGAATTTATTACACTATTATTGTTATATTTAATGTTTTTATTTGAATATTTTTAATACATTTATTTTTATTTGAATACATTTATTTGAATGAATTAAATAATGATAAGCAAATATTATTAATAAATTAAATTATAATATGATTTAATTTTAGCAACATTTAATGTTGTTGTTTAATTAATTAATACTATATTTAGCTACAAATATAAACCCATTAATGAATTAATTAATGAATTAAATATAAATAATAATAATAATAATAATTATTATTATTATTATTAAATCATAATTTAATATAAAATATATTTTATAGTAATAATAAATTGTAAATGAATTTATTACACTATTATTGTTATATTTAATATTTTTATATGAATATTTTTTTAATTCATGTGATTCACATTCTGTCCAATGTCAGTTAAATTCTGTTGAGTTCCATATAATGCATGTTGTGCATGGCTGTCAGCAGAGGTCAGTGTAGATCTGGATTCTCCTCTTGATAAAGTTCACAAGGAGAATGTGAAACTCATTAGTCATGAGACAGTCAGACATCTCTGTGACTCAAATGAACTTAGAGGTATAAGAATATGTAAATGGGACTCTTCAAATATAGCAATATTATGTGAAACAGTAGAGCGTGCGGCGCCAACAATGCCAAGGTCATTCAGGGAACACTTCAAATGTGATCAAATGTGTATCTTGAATGAAATGTAAGTCACTTCAGATAAAAGCATCTGAGTTTGTTAAAGTCAGACCTTCCGCTGGACATTTCATTTACTTTTACATTTATGCATTTGCCAGCTGCTTTTACCAAAGTCCAGTGCATTAAGACTATACGTTTTATCAGTTCATGCATTTTCATATTCATTATATCAGTACGTGCCGCGGACTTAAATAAGTGTTTAAATGTTATCTTGCACAACCACTTTGACTGATTTCCTGGACCTATTTGTGCTTTATTGCTTTGTTGTCTGGTTTTATTGTGCGTGATTCATAAGTGCATGAGGAAATCATTTTTGCTTTCATGAACAATGTATTTCTACACCTCTTAAGCAACGTTTCTCTCAACAAAGACGTTTTTTTTATAGTTGACATTTAGCTAGTTGACGTTTAGCTGCGCTACTCCCACAAAATGAGTTTCATCTCAACAGATTCTGACCTGAATATTTACTCATAATGATTTAGCTGGCTTTTTCAAAACAGAATAGTTTCGACCCTATTGACTGCAAATTATTTCCCACTGAATACTTAGCTCAGAAATATGTCATATTATAGAAGTTTGCTGCATTGCAAATGTGATTTAATGTAATTATTAGGGCTGTCAAACAATTAATCGCGATTAATCGCATCCAAAATAAAAGTTTGTGTTACATAATATATGTGGGTGCACTGTGTATAATTATTTTATATATATAAAAACACACACATGCTTGTATATATTTAAGAAATATTTTCATGTACTGTACATAGATTTATATCTAATTTATATTATATATATAAATATAAATATTTTATATATAAATAATATTTTTTTCTTAAATATACATGCATGTGTGAGTATTTATATATATATATAAAATAAATATGCACAGTGCACCCACATATATTATATAAACACAAACTTTTATTTTGGATGCGATTAATCGCGATTAATCGTTTGACAGCCCTAGTAATTATCTGACGTGAACTTTTTATTGATATTTTGGATTAGCTTTTATTATATTTTTAGTTTTCATGTTAATTTTAGTTTCTTTTTTCAGTATTTTTTTTATTTATTTATTTTTGTTGTTTAAATATGGCTATTTATGTCTAATATGTATTACTTAAGCCTCAATTTTAGTTAATTTTAGCTATTATTTATTTCCAGTTAATCCCAGCAAACACAGAACGTTCCTCTAACGTTCCCGAATGGTCCCATGAGGTTATTTTTTTGGGAACCAAACAAGAACATAATAGGAACGTTCCATGTAGCTTATTTTTAGGTTCCATTTTTATAACGTAAGGAGAATGTTCTGGGAACGTTCCTTTAACCTTAAGGGAAAGTTCTAGGAACGTTCTGGGAACCAAAAACTAATGTTCCCAGAACCTAAATTTGTTTGCTGGGATAATATTAGTGCATTAAATCCAACTTATTTCAGTTATTTCAAGCAACATTTCTAATTTTCGTATAAAAATTTTCGTTTTAGTTAACGATAATATCTCCGTCCATCGTTGATGTGCAACAGTAATTCATGGCAGACAGTTTGTTCTGAGATCCAGCAATGTGGAAACACTCACAGGTTTGCTAATAAGCCTAAAGATTAGAGCACAGATACTAGTGTGTGTGTGTGTGTGTGTGTGTGTGTGTGTGTGTGTGTGTGTGTGTGTGTGTGTGTGTGCAGTCTCTCTGCTCAGTGTCTCACGTGTGTGTGATGCAGGATAATGATCTGTCTCGGGATCGTGTGGGTGTGTGTGTGTGGTATTGTGCTGGCGAAAGACATTGGCACAGCTCAAGCCGATCACACAAACACACTGCGCTTGTCAAGAGTGTGAGATAGTTTTGCACAGAAGGCTTCATAATTGGAGAAGATGGTTGAATGCTCAACCAGGGCTCAAAATCATATATAAAACAAAGAAAATAAAGCCCATTGAGAACCTAATATTAGATTTTGGGGTGAAATATCTCCATAACATTTATCTACATTCTTAGAAGAAATGGTTCTATTTAGAACCAGAAATGGTTCCATCCCCCGCTTCATATATGGAACTCCAAAATGTTCTATATAGAACCATTTTTTTGGTAAAAGGTTCTCTTGGCCAAGTATGGAACCCCAGGGTTCTATATAGAACCCAGAGGAACCATTTTTTAAGAGTGTATAGAACCTTTTAGGGATTCCAAATACGTAGCGCTGATAGAACCTTTTAAGGTTCTATATAGAACCTTTTCTTCTAATAGTGTATTATACGTTTTATTCATATGTGGAATTTTTTTTTAGTTAATTTTAGCTATTATTTATTTCCAGTTAATCCCAGCAAACACAGAACGTTCCTCTAACGTTCCCGAATGGTCCCATGAGGTTATTTTTTTGGGAACCAAACAAGAACATAATAGGAACGTTCCATGTAGCTTATTTTTAGGTTCCATTTTACGTAGCGCTGATAGAACCTTTTAAGGTTCTATATAGAACCTTTTCTTCTAATAGTGTATTATACGTTTTATTCATATGTGGAATTTTCATTGTCATTTGTTTTAGAGATTTTCTGTGTTTGTCTTTTTTATGTTATTATTTTTTAAGGTTTAATTTATTTTATTTTGTCAGATAGTAATTTTAGTGCTTCTGTTTTCTTATTTTCTTATTTTCTTCTGAAACTTATTTCAGTTAGTTGCAACATTTTAAATTTTTGCCTAGTTTGTTTTAAGTGCGATTTTCATCTAATATTTATATTTTATTTCAGCTTTATTTCAGTTAACCAAAGGTTTTCAATTATTTATTTTTTAGTTTTCGTCGATGGGTTTGTGCGATTGATCTAGGTGCGTGTTGGATATGAATGTGAGAAAGAGGTTTATTTAATAGCATCATGAGGTCTTGTTAGCCTTGCTGAGGTCAGAGGTCAGAGATCAGAGCACACTCCCATTTCCCCGGGTTTCTCCTGTTTTTTAGCCCTATCTCCCGGACCCCTCCCGGTTTGTTGTTTTTCCCGGGAAACTCTCGTAATTTGTTTGGCCCAAACTCCTTTATGAATAATCGTAGTTCACTTTTTAAAAAACTTTTGCTGATAATTTACTCACCCCCATGTCGTCCAAGATGTCCATGTCTTTCTTTCTTCAGTCGAAAAGAAATGAAGGTTTTTGATGAAAACATTCCAGGATTTTTCTCCATATAATGGACTTCAATGGGGACCAAACGGTTCAAGGTCCAAAAGACAGTTTCAGTGCAAACTGCGAACTGTTCAAAGGGCTTTAAACGATTCCAGACGATGAATAAGGGTCTTATCAAGCGAAACGATCGCTCATTAAAAAAAATAATAACAAAGTTTAAGTTTTATAAGCACAAATGCTCGCCTTGCTCTGTTCTGTGATGCGCGTTCGTGACTCTCCTGTTCCAATTCGTTCATCAAAACGAACGAATCTTTTCCTGAGTCAACTTGTTCATTTAGTTCCTTGAATCAACCAAATGACATGAAAAAAGGTTTGTTCAGTTTGCACTGAAACTGTCTTTTGGACCTGGAACTGTTTGGACCCCATTGAAGTCCATTATATAGAGAAAAATAGACATAGACCGTAAAAGGGGTGTTTGAGCCACATGGAGCGCACAGCTCTTAAAGGGGTCACACCTTATTTTTTATAGGTCATTTTTCTGGACAGTTTTCAAGACCCCGCCCCCCTCATTTGCATTCTGGCTCAGATCCACAAACCCTGAGGTTCAGAGGAATGGCTTGGGTTGGACCAGACCTCATTAGTAAATCAATTCACAAAGAGCATCTGCTAAATGAATCAAATGTAAATGTTAAAGACCTGCTGAAGCAGAAGAGATGAGAGCTATTCCTGTAAACACAGGGGAATGAAAGTCAGACTACGGCTGTTTAATATACGGATGATATTTTAAGACAGACAAATATAGAGAGAGGAGAGGGTTTCTTGCCCAGTCTGTGGGCGCAAAGCAAAGGCAGAGAAACGAACTTAAAACTGGAATCTGCTGTGTGTGTGTGTGTGTGTGTGTGTGTGTGTGTGTGTGTGTGTGTGTGTTTCAAGGAAGGTAGGTGACCTAAACATGAGTCAGAAAGAGTCTCTCCTCTTTAAACATCACTGTGACGTTCTTCTGTGAAACACAAAGGAGAGAGCAGTGCAAAGAAAATATAATTAGGACGAGAGTTGAACGTTTCTGTGTTTTTGCGATTTAAAGGGATACTTCAGGATTTAACCCCTTAACTGTCACTTGCCTGTATACGGGAAATCTAAGTTTACTTCACTATATTACTATTAAATCCCAATCTAGTCATGACAAACTATATATCATTGGAAAGATCTAAGACTCCTAAATAGATATTTTAAGTCTGTTTTTTTTCTTACAAATTATGAATGAACAGTAATATATGAATTTATGACAAGAGTGCGCCTCAAAAAAATCGGCGTCGTTATAGGAGTTTCTGACCTTTGTCACAAAAAGTCGAAACACACACTTTTAATAATTGAAACTTTGGTTTTTAGTGCTAAAAGTTCATAATAAAACATTAGTATTTTTCAATAAAAACAGATAAAATGATATTAAAAAGTAAGGGAAGAAGTTCTCTAAAAAGTATAATATACAGTATATTATATATATAGAAATATATATATATTTTGTTATTATTATATCACATATTTTAGTAGTTATCATAAATTAGGTATCTTTTTAAAGCTTACGAACTCAGAATTCATCCTGTGAAAACCGATTTGAAATTGGACGTTGCGTTACCATAGAAACGGTATTTTTAATTTGGCCCCTCCCCTTTTGGGCATCATCTTTCATAATTTATTATGAAAACCTTTTCTAATCTTGACAAAATAACATATTGTCAGAAAGGTCTGAGTCTCATGATTCCATATTTTGTGACAGAAGTTATATTTGGATAGAAATTTATTAATTTTTATGGCAAAATGCATACAATTAAATTCAATGGAATTCAATGGCACCCGGTGGCTATTTTTGGTACTACGCCTAAAACAAAATCTCATGGGAACTTCAATGTTTGTGATATCAACTTCAAATTTGGAACACAACTTGGCTAGATATATAGTTTTAATTTTATAATAATTTTACAGTAAAACATATTTTGTAAAATATTTATTTCATATTAAAATATATATATATATTAATAAAGTATATTTGATTTACTGTAAATTATAACTTCCATAACTTTTTCATACTTTAATTTTTTTCACTTTTCATTAATTTTAATTTTGATTTCACTTTAGTAATAATCTGCTGATTGTTTTCTTTAAAACAAGACCAAACTTGGGTCTATATTCCAAAGCATTCTTGAATTACAACCATTTAAGTTTGTATAGTGCATTTTAATGTCAATTATCAAAAAGGGGGGTGACAGGTAAAGGGTTAAGCTTTGTATTAGTAGGAAACCTGTACTATTTTCAAATTACCGTGCTTTCCACCCTCATATCCCCCTGAGATGAGAGATTTATGTATTTTTTGGTCTGGAAAAAATCCTCTGATGACACAAAAATCGTAATTTTGCGTCATCGGAGGATGTTTTGTCCAGAGGCTAAAGACTACAGTCAGTAGTCGGGTCTGTCCCGCATGTCCTCAACCCGCCCATAGAGGGCGATCTCACTCACAGAATGAACACATAGTGTCGACAGAGCCCGTCTATCGGAGAGCTTTGGCACTTCCTATTGTGTATCATCTTGGTTGCAGTTGCATTAGAATTCCACTGGAGGGCGAGTGCAGAATGAATGGGAGTCTATGGGGCTAAACGGCTAAATGTGTCTCTTGTCGTTAAATCAGCATAGATTTTATTGTTGATCCCGCAAGTTCAATATAGATTATAAGCCAAAAGTCGAATGAACGAGTACTTATCCTTTTGATGTCTTACAGGTTAGGTCGTTGTTGGCCGGAGCACGCTAGCATTCTGCTATTGTGTGACGTCATCAGATTTTTGAACGGATAAGTGAACTTAAAAATGCAATTTTCACCCGAGTGTATTTTCTTAGCCCTCCCTTTTGAATGCAACTTTCAAATTACTTGACAAAAAATTACATGCTGAGAAAAGTGGATTTCTTGGGGTGAAACCCCATTGACTCCCATTCATTCTGCACTCGACCATGAGCGCCCCCGCATGGACAGAGACGCGTTACTGCAGCCAGTCCAGAACCCGGAAGTAACCAGCCAGTGCCAATTCTCTTCAATTAGACATTTTCTGGTGTCGGCCATCTTGTTTGGAGGCTAAGCTAGCAGGCTCAAAGTGTCAAAGTGACATCGCCACCTACTGGCCTGGAAGCAGAAGATAGCGTTTTTAGTAGTTTTCGGAGATCCGTGTAAACGGGGATCTTTTTGACAACGCTGCGGAAAAAAAAAACGCAGGACAAACTTTTCCGTTTTTAGTACATCGTTGTGGTGCGTCTTATGTCAGCTGAACGCGGATCCACATCAGAACCGGAAGACAATTAATGCTGAATAAAGTCGTTGTTTCTGTTAATTTTGGACCAAAATGTATTTTCGATGCTTCAAAACATTGTGACTAACCCACTGATATCACATGGACTACTTTGTTGATGTCTTTATTAACTTTCTGGACAAGGACAGGATACCGTACACACGTTTACAATGGAGGGACAGAAAGCTCTCGGACTTAAAATATCTTAAACTGTGTCCTGAAGATGGACAGAGAGTCATTAATGACATTAATGACATTTTCATTTTGGGGTGAACTAACCCTTTAATTCAGGGGTCAGTTTTAACTAATAGCTGAAATATCACACACACACACAATGATGGAGGAACTGAAGTTTTCATCTCTCATCACACAGAGGAAAATGCCTCATATTAAAGAGACAAGATCACTTCATTTTTGATGGCATCTAATATTTATTGGGTGTGTTTGGGTGAGTCTTTCTCCAGAGGCAGACAAATAGATGGAAACCAGGAAAGATGAGTCGAAACCAAGTGTCATCAAGAACAATAAAGAGAAGGGGATGTCATTTAGAAAGAGAGCGAGAGTAGAATATCATAGCAGAAGAACTTCTCAAGTGGATTATTTTTTTAATACTGTCTTTATAATACGATTTACGTGTTAATAAAACCAGTCGCTCATGGCTATAATACACCTACTGTCTCAAATCATACATTACTAGAGATAGAAACTCTAAACCACTTAGAGATATTTTAATAATAAATGAGAGACTGCGTGAAACAGAGAGACTCAAATTAAAAGAAGGAAAACGTTCACTCTTAGAAGAAAAGGTTCTATATAGAGCCTTAAAAGGTTCTATCAGTGCTACGTATTTGGAACCCCTAAAAGGTTCTATACACTCTTAAAAAAAGGGTTCCTCTGGGTTCTATATAGAACCCTGGGGTTCCATACTTGGCCAATAGAACCTTTTACCAAAAAAAAAATGGTTCTATTTAGAACCATTTTGGAGTTCCATATATGAAGCGGGGGATGGAACCATTTGTGGTTCTAAATAGAACCATTTCTTCTAAGAGTGTTGAGAATACTCATAATGAAAAAATGGAAGAAAAGTTAACGCAATTTATATTGTGCATAAAGAAAATGGAACCTATTTTTAGGGGAATTTAATCTGTATAAGTGTATTTACCCCAACTTTTGCAGTTCTGTAATGTGAAAGCACAATGATACATCATTTAAGTGCAATGATACAAAATAAAAGTTTGTGTTTACATAATATATGTGGGTGCACTGTGTATAATTATTTTATATGTATATAAAAAACACCCATCCATGTATATTTAAGAAAAATAATTATTTGTACTGTGTATAATATATTTACACTGTGTATAATCATTATATTTAATTATAAATATAAGAAATATTTTCATGTATATTCTGTAGATAGATTTATATATAATTTATATTATATATAAATATTTATATATAATATAAATTATATATAAATCTATATATACATGAAAATATTTATTATATTTATAAATATGCATAATTATATATAATGATTATACACAGTGCACCCACATATATTATGTAAACACAAACGTTTATTTTGGATGCGATTAATCGTTTGACAGCCCTAGTTTTATTATAAGGTATAATTTTCTAATGAGAATTACAAATGGGCACAAAAGTAAAGGCATTACAGTGAGAATTTGGTGTTTAATTGTTATAAATGCACCGTTGCCGGATTGCCGAAATTTATTTGCGGACGCTTTGTAAAAATGCAGTTCACCATGACTGTGTCCACTCCATGAGTTCAGCTTTAAACACAACACAGATGCATTATTGAACAGAGCCTGCGCTCGTCTGTTCTGCAGTCTGAAGCACCGGATGATTCATCGTCTTCATTCTGCAGTCGTTCAGCTCATGAAAAACAGGTGCAGATGGAATAACAATGTTTCAAGACCGCACAAATCTTGCTCAATCTCACACGAGTCTCCTCTAGAGTTTCAGACGAGGTCAAACCTGCTCGGGTTTACAGAGAGCCCGATGTGTGTTAACATAAGTCTGTCTGCGCATCTCCATTTCAGCAACGTTTCTGCACGTCAAAAAATAATAGACTTTTAATTATTTAAAGTGCATGGGCTTCTGTGTTGAACTCTATGGGTTCTTGACTCAGTGTTAAAGAACTCTTTATGCCATAAATGATTGCATTAAAGTAGTAGTTCACTTTAAAAAAGGTTTAAAGAAGGTTTTTGATGAAAACATTCCAGGATTTTCTCCATATAATGGACTTCAATGGGGTCCAAACGGTTCAAGGTCCAAATGAGAGTTTCAGTGCAGCTTCAAAAGGCTTTAAACGACACCAGACGATGAATAAGGGTCTTATCAAGCGAAATGATCACTCATTTAATAAATAAATAAAAAAGTCTAAGTTTTATAAGCACAAATGCTCGCCTTGCTCTGTTCTGTGATGCACGTTTGTGACTCTCCTGTTTGAACTCGTTCATCAAAACAAATGAATCTTTTTCTGAGTCATTTCGTTCATTTCATTCATTGTATGAAGGAAATGGCTAAAAAAAAAGTTAATTTGATTGTTAATGCATTAACTAACTTTAACTAATGGGAGCTTATTGTAGAGTGTTACCCAAAATATTTGAACTTTGAATGATTTTGTCTTCAGGAAAATAAATATTTTTGAACCACTAAATAAAATGAGTGTTTTTTTAGTTGGTCTAAAGTATAATTTTTTTAACCAAATTTGCTGAGAAGCCTCAGTTGATTTTCCTAAGATGTGAGCAGTGACGTTCCTCTGTGTGTCGACAGGGTTGAGGAGAGCTTCAAGACTCTGTTCTGGTCCATATTCGGGCTGTCCGAGGTGATTTCGGTGGTTCTGAAGTATGATCATAAGTTCATCGAGAACATCGGTTACGTGCTGTACGGGGTGTATAACGTCACGATGGTGGTGGTTCTCCTCAACATGCTGATCGCCATGATCAACAGCTCCTACCAGGAGATAGAGGTAAAGTCTGAATAAAACACATCCAAGCCTCCTTAAAGCAAGATAAAAGTCCCTCACAAACAGTTCTGGGTAGATTACTTAAAATTGTAGTCCGTTACAGATTACATTTTAAAAATGACATGACGGAAATTGTAGTTAATGATCTATTTACACAAAACTAAACATGCCAATGCGTTGATCAATTATTGACATTTTAACTGCACAATTAAATTACAGTAAATTAAAGTAAAGTAAGTACCTTTTCAAAAGGTAAACTTTTGTCCATCAGGTGCTAATGTGTACATTTTAAGTGTTAATATGTACATTTTAGGTGCTAATATGTACATTTTAAGTGTTAATATGTACATTTAGGTGTTAATATGTTCATTTTAGGTGCTAATATTTACATTTTAGGTGCTAATGTGTACATTTAGGTGCTAATATGTACATTTTAAGTGTTAATATGTGCATTTTAGGCGCTAATATGTACATTTTAAGTGTTAATATGTACATTTTAGGTGCTAATATGTACATTTTAAGTGTTAATATGTGCATTTTAGGTGCTAATATGTACATTTAGGTGCTAATATGTACATTTTAAGTGTTAATATGTACATTTTAGGTGCTAATATGTACATTTTAAGTGTTAATATGTGCATTTTAGGTGCTAATATGTACATTTAGGTGCTAATATGTACATTTTAAGTGTTAATATATACATTTTAGGTGCTAATATGTACATTTTAGCTGCTAATATGTACATTTCAAGTTTTAATATGTATATTTTAGGGGCTAATTTGAACATTTAGGTGCTAATATGTACATTTTAAGTGTTAATATGTACATGTAGGTGCTAATATGTACATTTTAAGTGTTAATGTGTATATTTTAAGTGCTAATATGTACATTTTAAGTGTTAATATGTATATTTTAGGGGCTAATTTGAACATTTAGGTGCTAATATGTACATTTTAGGTGCTAATATGTACATTTTAGCTGCTAATAGGTACATTTTAAGTGTTAATATGTACATTTTAGGTGCTAATATGTACCATTAATGTACCAATATGCACCCTTTAGATACAAAAGTGTACCTTTTGAAAAGGTACAGCCCAAGTGGCAGCTTTTGTACCTTTTTTTCTGAGATTATCAGTCGGCAGCCAGCCAGCACAAATATTGAAGTGTTTTACTTGTTGAATATTCTGTTTCACACTGAACTCGGATTATGGAAGCAGAAACCTCACTAAATGATTGATATGATTTATGTGTTGGTGTTGAATCTCTGGCTCTCGGCAGGAAGACGCTGACGTGGAGTGGAAGTTTGCTCGTGCTAAACTCTGGTTGTCGTATTTCGATGAGGGGCGGACGTTGCCTGTCCCGTATAACCTTGTGCCCACACCGAAATCCTTCTACTACCTGATCCTCCGAGTCAAGTCCTGCCTTATACGCCTGTGCAAGGGCAAAGGTCATCGGCACAACAGCGAGCTGGAGATGGGCATGCTCAATTCACGGCCGAAGGTAACACACATTAAATTATGCAATTCAGGTTACTTACATATTTAGTTTTAACTTAACTTATGTTCCTGGTCTTGTAGGACATGTAGACATCTGTAGAACTAATGCAGAATACTGGAGAGAATTAACACTGACATTAGATTGTGTATAGAATATGTATACGGTAAAGTATATAGTGTAATATTGTATATTATAAATATAAATAACACAATTGAAATATGTAATATATAAATATAATTAGTCATTTAATTTTTAGAAATAATTGTAAAATTTACTGTACAATTTAATGTAAGATGTATTTCTACAATTATTTTCTACAAATTAAAAGTACATATTATCCATTTAATTTATTAAATTTATATCTATAATATATAATATTATTTATTTTATAAAAAAGTACATTATAAATACAATTGTTTATAATAATGATATATATATATATATTATGATGTATTGTGTGTGTGTGTATACTGTATATATTTGTGTGTGTGTGTGTGTATATATATATATATATATATATCATTATTATAAACAATTCTATTTACTTTGCTTATAAAAAATAATATTATATATAATTGATGTAAATAAATAAATGAATATGTAATAAATATGTGAAAATAAATATGATGTAAGTAAATAATTTAAATAGAAAATGTACTTTTAATTTGTAGAAAATAAATGTAGAAATTATATATATATATATCATAGAATTTATATTGCATATAATTTATTGTTATAATTAAATATATTTAGGACAATAAATTCTAGAAGATAAATATAGAAAAATATAGAAGATAAATTCTACAATTATTCCTACAGTGCTAGAAGCTGCTAAAACTGCTAAAAGATCGTTCAAGACCATTGATATGGTGCATATTAAATTATGTTTATGAGCATGACATAATATAGTAGATATAGTGTATATATATATATATATATATATATATATAATTTTTAGAATATATATATATATATATATATGTATGTATGTATATGTATATGTATATATACATAACCAGATGATAATACTTTTTAATTTTAAAAATTGAAGTAATTAAATACTTTATCAATGTGATGTACTTCATCTCTTTTTAATACTTTCTCCTTTCATTTGGGATGTGATCATGCACTTGCACACACACATAAAAAAATCATGTTTCTCATAACAAAGGAATCAGTCAATGCAAAACGCAATCATGCATTATGAATATGATTGCATAACTGATAGAAATACACCTGCGATGCCCAATATTCTGTGTATCAGTATATCTGTGTTTCATCAGGCTGATCGTTATCGAGCAAATGTCAGGAGTCGAGAGGAGAACACCTTAAAGAAACCCATCAAAAACCCCACAAGATATCAGGTGAGGGACACAACACACACGAGGAACCGACGAGAGTTCATCATGATCCTGATCTTCTCTCATGTCTGTCCAACAGAAGATAATGAAGCGTCTGATTAAGCGATATGTTCTGAAGGCTCAGGTCGACAGAGAGAACGATGAAGTAAATGAAGGTAAAACCCAGTAAATTCTCTGTATTTCAT
This sequence comes from Cyprinella venusta, assembly GCA_038021265.1. Classification (NCBI taxonomy): domain Eukaryota; kingdom Metazoa; phylum Chordata; class Actinopteri; order Cypriniformes; family Leuciscidae; genus Cyprinella; species Cyprinella venusta. Next base: position 2,165,170 of record CM075873.1, read on the forward strand.
CCACGTCCTGTGTTTGTGATCTCCTCAAATGATGTGTCTTGTTGATGACTTGTACTTTTGACTTAGAAAAAGTCAAAATCTGCTTATATACAAGTAACCCCTTCTCTCTCTCTGTGTGTGTGTGTGTGACAGGTGAACTGAAGGAAATAAAACAGGACATCTCCAGTCTGCGCTACGAGCTTCTGGAAGAGAAATCTCAGACCACTGGAGAACTGGCTGACCTCATTCAACAACTCAGTGACAAGTTCGGCAGGAACGCCAAGAAACAACCCTGAGACAGACAGATGGAGAGAGAGAGAGAGAGAGAGAGACGGTTTACGTGACAAAAAGTCACGTAAGTAGTTTAGGAAAAGGCTCTGGACACCTAAGACACTTAAAAATGTCTGAATGTCATTCATCATCAGTCACAAAATGTCAAATCAGGTGTCACTTAACGTACAGAAACACACTTCACAAGCAGAACAGCTTATAGAGGGATGTTTGAATGCTTTAAAATGCTCAAACTGTAGATCCAGTGTAAAACAATGAAGTGTTTTGATGATGTCGATTATTTTTTTAGAACACTTTAAAATTTTAAATTTCAAAATTTCAAACTTTAAATTTAACAGATCTTCACAGATGCCGCCGAAATGCTGAATCGATTCATTTAATTCTAACAGCGCTTGATGCGAGCGGCGGCGCACACACACACACACACACACATATACATGTACACACAGAAGGCATAGCGGCGTGTTATTAATAAGCAGAATAAGTCGTTGGATTCACCCTTGTTTCTGACTGCACTGAATTATTATTATATTATATTAATATTATATATATATTAGGGCTGTCAAAACGATTAATCGCGATTAATCGCATCCAAAATAAAAGTTTCTGTTTACATAATATTTGTGGGGGCACTGTGTATAATTATTTTGTATATATATATATATAAAAACACACATGCATGTATATTTAAGAAAAAAATATTATTTATATATAAAATATTTATATTTATATATAATATAAATTATATATAAATCTATATACAGAATATACATGAAAATATTTCTTAAATATAAACAAGCATGTGTGTGTATTTATATTTATATATATATATATATATATATATATATATATATATAATTATAAACAGTGCACCCACATATATTATGTAAACACAAACTTTTATTTTGGATGTGATTAATCGCGATTAATCGTTTTGACAGCCCTAATTATTATTATTTATTTTGATTACTTTCATGTGACTGATAAAGCTCTTATGTGTAGTTTGGGTTAACAAAAGATTTTATAGGTTTGACTGTGATAATAAAGCAAAAACTGACACTTAAAATCAACATTTTAAACAAAAAAACATCTAGATGTTGACAAAAATTAGTCATTGATAAGATCTAAATAGGTATTTGGAATGAAATGAAATTTAGAATTTATTTAAATGAAAAACGTAATAAAAGTAATTATGACTGACAACAATTTATTAGCAACTTCACTGTAGAAAACTATTGTTGGTTTAACTTAAAAAAGTAAGTAACCTGGTTGCCTTAAAATTTTAAGTTGATTGAACTGGAAAAAGTGAGTTGATACAATGAAGGAGAATGATTTAATCATCAGAAATTCAAAATTATATGTTATCTGAACTAAATAAATTATTTAAGTTGATTTGACAAAAGAAAAAAATGTTGTGATTACTACACTGTAAAAAATATTGTTGGTTTAACTTAAAAAAGTAAGTAACCTGGTTGCCCTAATTTTAAGTTGATTGAACTGGAAAAAGTGAGTTAATACAATGAATGAGATTAATTTAATCATCAGAAACTCAAAATAATAAGTTATCTCAACTAAATAAATTATTATAAAGTTGATTTGACAAAAGAAAATATGATGTGATAGCAAATCTTGAAAATATTTTTTTAAAGAATGGACCTGAATACGGGCTTGTGTGATCCGAGATGTAATGATCTTGTTTTTGGGAGTGGGGTGGATTTGGGGATTTCATAAATCCACTAAAAACACCCAATTCAAACACACTGTGACTTTAAAATAAAGAAAAGCAAATATTAGTGACAATATTTGAGGCTCACATACACTGAAACAGTGATTTAGAAACAGTGTTCACTCAGAAATCGTTAGTAAATTTCACTAGTAACACATTGAACTGAAGTAGAATGACTGACATAGTATTATCTTGTCAAATGAACTCTTTTTATTTGCTATTTAAAAAAAATATATATATATATATTTTTTTTTACACTTGATCAAGTGAATCATATTCAGACGTTTTTAATGTTGGTAAATAATGGATGTTGCAACATTGAAGCAGGAGAAACCTGGTCGATCACACCATGAGTGGAACTGAATGTTGTAATGTTGTGATTCATCTCAGAGCCTTTCTGGAGGATGTGAGTGAACGGGAAAATACTTCTGTTGAACTCTAAACAGCTGGTGTTGATGTGAATTCACTCAGATACTGAACATCGTCCAGAAGAGAGAGATAAGGAAAAACACACAGGAGAGAAAAACGGAGACTAAACGAATATAACAGGCTCACAGCAGGTATGCAGTGCATTCTGGGATATCACCTCCCTTAAGAGTCATTTCCTGTTCTGAGATCGTATCTCACGGGAGAGAAATATACTGAGAAAATGAAAACAGTAAATGAAAACACTGTGATGATATGATGATATGATTTCATATAAAAATGTTTTAATCATTTACGTTTGAGTCAAATTGGCAGTAGCACTGAGAATGTACATAAACATCATTTCCTCTTTACTTCAAGCAGGCCATCTAATTAACACACACACTCGTTACAGTATTTGTAGGCCTGTACTGAAGACTTTGCCTGTATAAAGCTCTCGCTCACACTGACTGAGGTCGGATAAAGAGAGCGTTTACACGATGAACACCTTTAATAGTTGTACAGGAAGAGTTTAGATTTATCTGAATGTATTATTTTTTGTTTCACTAATAGTAAATTAATTAAATGCACAGTGTATTTTTCACTTGTACAAGGAAACACATGACTGAATATATTGTGAAAAATACTGTGCTATTTATAACTAAAATTAAAAGTTTTAAATTGTCTTAGTTTGACTGAGTATATTTATTTAATTTGACATTTTTCATACACGTGCTGAGAATTAAAATAAATATTGTAGCTTTAAAACTGAATTCTCTCCATAAAGATTATTTGGCATGGGAACAGAAGACAAATGTCAAAATGGCAAAAATACATATATAAAGCACAAATATAAAGAAAGTTCAAGTTTATCACTGTAAAAAAATATTGTTGGTTTAACTTAAAAAAGTAAGTAACCTGGTTCCCCTAAAATTTTAAGTTGAATGAATTGGAAAAAAGTGAGTTAATACAATGTAGGAGATTAATTTGATCATCAGAAACTCAAAATAATAAAATATCTCAACTAAATAAATTATTTAAGTTTATTTGACAAAAGAAAAAATGTTGACAACAAATCTTGAAAATATTTATTTTTACAGTGTATATATATATATTAGGGCTGTCAAAACGATTAATCGCGATTAATCGCATCCAAAATAAAAGTTTGTGTTTAAATAATATATGTGGGTGCACTGTGTATAATTATTTTAGATATATAAATACACACACATGCTTGTATATATTTAAGAAATATTTTCATGTATATTCTGTATATAGATTTATATATAATTTATATTATATATAAATACAAATATTTTATATATAAATAATATTTTTTTCTTTAATATACATGCATGTGTGTTTTTTATATATATACAAAATAATTATACACAGTGGCCCCACATATATTATGTAAACAAAAACTTTTATTTTGGATGCGACTAATCGTGATTAATCATTTTGACAGTCCTAATATATATATATATATATATATATATGGAAAATAATTCATTTTAAATGAATAAATAATAGAATAATAATAAACTTTATAAATAATAAAACTATTTTTATTGTAAAATATAAATATTTATAGAGCATTAAAGTATTTCTTGGACTGACTTACTGAAAACTGAAAAGTTAAAAGTGTGAAAATGTGCTTAAATAATATCGTAATGCAGGAAACGTAATGGTCCTAAAAACAGTAATGGCCCCTTTTTGCATGTGCATATATATTCTTATCTTCTTTAACACCTGTACAAAGGAAAATGAAAAGGACGCTATTTATTATTACTAAAATGGGCTCTGTTTGGAAATGACCTTTTTAATATAGTAACTTTTCAATTGAATTTTCTCTGTCAATATTATCGGCACGCGCTGAAAATAGAAGATGAATGGCCGCAAAATTGAAACATGAAATTTCCCCTGTTGCTCATCATCACATTGAGAGCTCGAAGCTGTAAATGATAAATCAGAATTTGAGTCGCTCTACTATGAAACTTGATTACACGAGCACTAAACACAAATATTTTCCTCTGGAGGATACGACGTGATATTGTGAATATTACACAAATGAAACGTGAATATGACACAAATGAGCTTCAGGGGTCTGTGGTTATTATTATTATATAACGTCCCATCCTGACATGATCCGGGAACTTCCATTATAAGCATGGGATGAGGTCGTGCTCGTCTCCACGGTAACATCCGCATTCCATTAGTGTCACCGCCCAACATATAACGGGTCATTCTGTAATATTTGCTCTACGTGAAGAGGGTGTTGAAGAAGCCGTGGCTTGACACCTGCGACCGGTGTTTCATCACACTGTCAGAAGATAATGACACGCCTGGCTTTATAAATGACAGAATAACAAGCGAAGAGTCTCTAGGCGACGGTAACCATGGCATCTACAGCCTGAGCTCCAGGAAATCAAGCCATTGTGTTGTTTGTCTGACATGATGTGGCACTTTAATATGAGCGAGCAGTTTGTTTCAGATCTGACTGTGATTCAGATCATCATGTGACTGTCTGCTGCTTATTCACGAGCTTTCATGGCCTTCCGTTCGATTGAGCCGTGACTAATGAACTGGAAAAATACCTGTATTCATATTATTCATGTACCATATATATACTCACCTAAAGGATTATTAGGAATACCATACTAATACTGTGTTGAGCCCATTTAGCCTTCAGAACTGCCTTAATTCTACGTGGCATTGATTCAACAAGGTGCTGAAAGCATTCCGATTCCGATTCCGAAAGCATTCCGATTCTTGAACGATTCCGAGTTTCGATTCCGGTTCCTAACGATTCTCGATTCCGATTCTTTTAAGAGGGAGGGTCAAAAAAGTTTAGCTAACCTTGCTAACCAACGGTCTTTCTGAAGGAAATACTCCTTTCTGTCACAAATTTTGCATTTTGCCGAGATTTCGTTATTTTTAGAAAAGTGAAGCCACACTTTGGACCGCCGACGTAAGCTACTCATGTTCGACTCGCGCGGTTATGCCAACACTTCCGGTAGACGCTTCTTCATTGGTGTTCAGCGGTTTCTTCTTCCGCTCGGCGGACTGTGAATATCGAAACTAGGAATCGAAATTTTAACTTTTGAACGATTCCGGGAAGAACGAAAAGTTAGTCCCGGTTCCAATCGATACTCGATTCTCGATACCCAACCCTAATATTGATAGGATAGCATCTTGCAGTTGATGGAGATTTGTGGGATGCACATCCAGGGCCACCACATCCCAAAAATGCTCTATTGGGTTGAGATCTGGTGACTGTGGCGGCCATTTTAGTACAGTCAACTCATTGTCATGTTCAAGAAACCAATTTGAAATGATTCCAGATTTGTGACATGGTGCATTATCCTGCTGGAAGTAGCCAAAGTCAAGTCAGCTGTAAAATGTTGGATTGTTTAATCAATTACAGATTTGATCTGTTGATAATTTAATGAAAAGTGAAAAAGTTAAAACCTAAAATCAATTTTTGTTTTTAATAACTTATGAAAAAGTTAAAAAAAAAAATCTTATGTTGACTCAAACTGATGTCATGTTCAATGATGTCATTGTGGCTTTTGCTACCTGATGATGTCATTGTGGCATTTGCTCCCTGATGATGTGAAAATGGATCATTTTATCTGTAACTTTAACACTGATCTTAAAGCACTGGCTCTTCCCTCAGGGAAATAAGTGATATCATCGTCCTCTGTGGTCGTCGCTGTGTTCACACACCATGTGTGCTGTGAACCCTCAATGACAGTCACTAGAGCTAGACAGAACATCTGCTGATACGGGACACACACGCTCTCTGAAAGAGTCTCTAGATTTTAAAATGATTCAACAATGCTTCGTTCCACTCAATTTAACATTCGGATATTGCCTGGCAACTGTCCATTGACTGCCAAAGGGCTTGTGAAAGCATTTCCAAAGATATACTCATAAAAGATATACGAGCCTCTGCAGTGTATTATGAGGATATCATTTTATTTATATATCAAGTTTTTGTTTTTCTTTTCTTTCAAGAAAGGAGTTACTCTGACTAATACTACTCCACACTGTAGCCTATACTCCACTGGTGATGGGACAGTACATTAAAATAGCATCATTTTTGGTAACACTTTACAGTTAATAAATTAACTTTGCTAGACTGAATCGCTACATGATATCACTCAGCAAGGAGGTTATTATGGTGCTGTTTTTTAAGTAATTAAACTCACAGCTTCATTGCTAAGAGTCGCTGCACAGAATCAGGTAATTCACACACGTCTCTCTCTCAATAGGCTAATTCTTTCAAATAAATGTTATGATTCAATCAAATAACTGTAATCCCACCACTCTACCTGCTCTCTATCTGATTTAAATGCTAAATTTAACAAGAAAATAAGCGCCATTTTAACTCTTCCAGTCAAATTTAACGCTGCAAACATCAATGACAACTTTAAATGATCAATGGTAGCAAATAATCATGGAATAAGCAGGATAATCCATGACTAGCGAATTGAATAAGTTAAATGGTTAAATGAGTTGAATGCACTCTCCTCCACGTCGTGCATAAAGCACAGCTAGCCATGGATTGTAGGCTAATGGTTTTGTTATTCTGGTCGAAACTCACTTCACATTAGCGTTCAATAATACAAGTGGCTTAAATTTTTAGACGTTTTAGCCGGAGCTGTTCACGTCTTCATTTCTCTGTCAACATTATCGACGCCGAGATGAATCTGCAGACGTCAGATGGTACGTAAGAGCTCTGTAAGTTGTGTATGTCCACTATTATTGTAATGTTGTGTGCTTTTAGACATATGGTAGATTATAACGCAGACTCCGTGTGCGTTCCTCTGTTTTGAAGGATGCGTTGTTTTGCTAATCTTTAAAGCTAATTTGCTATTGCTAACTTAGCCTCTCCGAAATTGCCTTTAATGCTCACTTTTCAGCCAATTCGAATCGAGTATTCAGACAGACAATTGTATAACTAAGACTTGTGAAGTAGTTTTCACTATAAGTTCTTATTAGTTATTAGTTGTTAGACTAACAACTAATAACTTATGCTCATGCATTTAAATACGGCTGTGCATTTGTTGCTATTTTAAAGCGATTGAAAAAGACAAAATCCTCGTGTGTTGTGCAAAGGAAATAGCAGATCAAGTGCTGAAAGATTTGGGGAACATTTTATCAGTTATTTTATCTGTATTGTGTTGTTTTCTCATGGTTAAATGCACTGAAGCGAGAGACGGCACATCTGTCTAGCCCGAAAAGCCCATAAAAAGCCGTGAGCGGACGGGACGATGGGGTCAAACGTCTCATAAAAGGCCAGTATATATTGAGCTTGTCTGCTGTGTGAAGTGTTGTTCCTCACTTCCATATCGCTGTTCCCTCATAAACACACCTTCTGTTCTTCATCACTTTCATTCACATGAGGACAGTGTATCTGTCTTTCAGAAGTCTTTGGGAAGTGCTTAAAGAAACTAATTAAAAAGCTGTCATTGTTTACTCACGCTCAGTCAGTTTTGATTTCGTGTTGGCTTTGAATCCTTCAATTTATCAAGAGCTTAACATCATTCGCCATTTTTTTTTGTAGGCTATACTAAATTTCTCTGCTCAGGTGAGCCTATTTTTTGTTATTAATTGCCTTCTGCGATCACTCCTGTGTCAGATATAAAAATCAAATTTGCAGCTTTTTTATCTCCATGGAGACTCGTCTAGGCCCTTACTGAATTTCAGTATGAAATATGCCTTTAATTTCCATTCAGCGTTCCCTGTGAGTGGCAGGATGATTCATCCTCCCGTGGTCTATCAGAATCCCGTTGGTTTGTCTGAGCCGCTGGTGGGCAGATGTGGCTCGACCCAGCGGGATCGTGGAGGAGGAGGAAACCCTTTTGTCTTTAAATTTGCTCTAGAAGCTTTGGTCACACACATCCTCTTATAACCTACAGCAAAAGACTTCTTCATTGAGCTTAATTATCATATTTATGAGATTCGCCAACAGGTGAGTGGATTGCTAGACGTCTGCAATTACATATGAGAATCAAAATGATTCGTTCACTTAAAGTCGGCATGAAACTGAAGTCACGTTTGTAACGTATATCCGAGGGAAACGCTTCTGGAACAATAACGAATGTAGGGCGGGGCTTGATTTTGTCTGTGGGGAATTGATTGGATGGTTGTGGTTTACTATTGGTGGATCTTATGTGAGTGACAGGGTGGAGCTGGGTAGGTTTAGGGGTGGGTTTAGGGATCAGGGGGTGGAGCTGGGTAGGTTTGGGTGTGGGGTTAGGGATCAGGGGGTGGAGCTGGGTAGGTTTAGGGGTGGGTTTAGGGATCAGGGGGTGGAGCTGGGTAGGATTAGGGGTGGGGTTAGGGATCCGGAGGTGGAGATGGGTTGGATTAGGGGTGGGGTTAGGGATCAGGGGGTGGAGCTGGGTAGGTTTGGGGGTGGGGTTAGGGGTCAGGGCGTGGAGATGGGTAGGATTAGGGGTGGGGTTAGGGATCAGGGGGTGGAGATGGGTAGGATTAGGGGTGGGGTTAGGGATCCGGAGGTGGAGATGGGTTGGATTAGGGGTGAGGTTAGGGAATCAGGGGGCGGAGATGGGTTGGATTAGGGGTGGGGTTAGGGATCGGGGGCAACTGTCCGCAACAAAATGCTTCAGATGTTTTATTGTTCTTTTATTGAAAGTGTTTTGGCCTTCTGCATCATTCACGCTAAAAAATGCTTGGTTGTTTTAACCCAACTTTGGGTCAAATATGGACAAACCCACACATTTGGTTAAAAAGAAAAATAATAAATGTAACCCAATGGCTGGGTTTGTCCAAATTTGACCCAAAGTTGGGTTGAAACAACCCAGCAATGTTTTAAGAGTGTTTGCTGGTTTGGTAATGCTACTGAGGCACAGAAAAAGTCTGTAGGAAAGACAGTAACAACGGCCATGTATTTATAGGGAAAGAATAATGAACAAAGCAAAAACCATTGTGGGAGACAGGAGACCCCCTTGCCTCTTCATTCGAACTGCTGCCATCTGGACGGAGATACTGCCTCCCTCTATTTACCAAAAATAGATCTATATCTTCAATTGTGCCTCAAGCAAATACGTTTTTCAACATGTCTAATTTCATCGGTAGTAAGGTGTGGGCTATGGGGAATTATGTGTGAGGTGTATTAGAGTGTGTTTACCAGTATTTTTGAAGGTTTTTTGTGTGGTGTATGATGTAATGCCTATTCGATCTCCCTACGGGGACAAATTAAGAGATTAAGATTGAGATTAAACAGTCCACACTTTATTTTCTGTGCTTTTATGGAGCTTCACAGATGTGAAAATTCTTCCTTTGTGTTTCACAGACAAATAACAGCATATTGGAAGAGCACGAGAGTGAGTAGACAATGACAGAAATCTGATTTTCAGTCAGCTTTGGAGCATCTATATTGAAATATTATATATAATGTGTGATATATTATTTATTTGCAATCATCATTCTTTTTCTAATATACCAGAAATGAGCTAATGGAAAACATTGGTGCCTGCAGATATCACGCTATGGTCTCGGTCAGGTGTGAGAGACGGCCAGACATTAATCATGTGAAGGGCTTCAGGCGTTCACCTTCTGTAGATCATCTCACCTCAGGAACCAGCAGATTCCCTCGCTCCTCATTCAGCTCTTCAAGTACATCATTACTTTATATTACTTTTAACCCTCACTTTTGACCCTAAATTATGTTTTTTCCTTCATCGTAATGGTATGAAACTCTGTGACGTTTGTGGCACTGGCTATGTTAACACACTGTGACAAAAATATTGTTGGTTTAACTTTAAAAAAATGAAGAAACGTTGTGGTTGCCTTAAAATTTTAAGTTCACTGAAATAGAAAAATTGAGTTAAAGGAGTAGTTCACTTTTTTTTTTAAACTTTTGCTGATAATTTACTCACCCCCATGTCGTCCAAGATGTCCATGTCTTTCTTTCTTCAGTTGAAAAGAAATGAAGGTTTTTGATGAAAACATTCCAGGATTTTCTTCATATAATGGACTTCAATGGGGACCAAACGGTTCAATGTCCAAAAGACAGTTTCAGTGCAAACTGCGAACTGTTCAAAGGGCTTTAAACGATTCCAGACGATGAATAAGGGTCTTATCAAGCGAAACGGTCGCTCATTTAATAAATAAATAACAAAGTTTAAGTTTTATAAGCTCAAATGCTCGCCTTGCTCTGTTCTGTGATGCAAGTTCGTGACTCTCCTGTTTGAACTTGTTCATCAAAATGAACAAATCTTTTTTTCGTGTCATTTGGTTCATTCAACGAACGAAATGAACGAGTTGACTCAAGAAAAGATTCGTTCATTTTGATGAACGAGTTTGAATAGGAGAGACACGAACGCGCATCACACCCGAACCCTAACAGAGCAAGGCCATTTGAGTTTATAAAATTTAAACTTTGTTATTTTTCTTTTAAATTAGCTTGATAAGACCCTTATTTTTCGTATGGAATCGTTTAAAGCCATTTGAACAGTTCGCAGTTTGCACTGAAACTCTCATTTGGATCTTGAACCGTTTGGACCCCATTGAAGTCCATTATATGGAGAAAAATCCTGGAATGTTTTCATCAAAAACCTTCATTTCTTTTCGACTGAAGAAAGAAAGACGTGGACATCTTGGATGACATGGGGGTGAGTAAATTATCAGCAAGATTTTTTTTAAAGTGAACTACTCTTTTAATACAATGAAGGAGATTGATTTAATCATCAGAAACTCAAAATATTACGTTATCTGAGCCACATAAATTATTTAAGTTGATTTGACAAAAGAAAAAATGTTGCGATTACATGTCATGAACAAATTTAAAGTAAAATTGTAAACATTTTTTCACTTTTAAATGAGTGAATGGTCGCCTACATGTGAAAAAACAGAATTTCTTTTAGTTTACAATCCACAAATCAGCATGAAATGAATGCACACTGAACTGAATTGAACTGAACAATGACACTAATGTCTTTTAAGAGCTGCAGAAGATGAATATGTGATTAAGTTTGCATAAATGATTCGGTAATCACTGTGAAGCTGCTTCAAAATATGTTTAGCATAAAGTGCTACAGAAATAAATATAACTAGACTCAACATGTTATGAATCCTTGTGTTAGAAACAAAGTCAGAAACAAAATCTTTTTCATATTCAAATCAGTCAGATACTGAATGAATTGAACCGAGTTGTTTCGACACATTTGAGTTGAATTAATGAATACGATGTTTTGATTTTGGACAAATCGCCGCATGATAGTGAATCATCCGTACGGGTGCAGGCCAGGGACACGATGTTGGATCGTAACATATTTTGTGTTTGTGTCCCACGCAGGAGTTGTTGGGACACGCTGCTGAATGTTAAACAGCCTAAATCCTGTTTCAGCTCTAGCGACACATTCAAACGTCCATTTAATGATGTAAAACGGGAAATAAACAAAGACACGGCTCCAAGAGAGGGACCTGAAGGCTCGGGGTGTGTGACATCTGGTCTGGCGGTAGTCCATGTGTCTTCAGGGAGTGACTGAGGAAGAGGAGGAGAGGAAGACGAGTCTGACAATACCCCCCTCTGGGAGTGTCGCATGAATGCCGAGGCATGACTGACACTGGCACGGGTTTGTGGTGCATCTATGTGCCCGAGTCGTTGGTTTAATTTATTTATTTATGCATTAAAAACAGCGCTGGAGGCTCATGACATTGCTCAGAGCTTTCTCTTTTAGATCTCAGAGTTATAATGAAGTATTAGCTTAGTCTCAGACGTTGCAAAATAAATAAAATGCGGTCTCAAATGGAGTGTAGAGCTCTTAAATAAAGGTTCCTATATGGTTCCATCAGCCAAACGTGTGTTTCCAAAACACTTCCAGTGGCCAAAAACCTCATTTTCATCTAATTAAATATTGCATCTACCCTGATTAAGGTGCATTGATTTGTGTTTTCCACACAGGATGACTCATGGATGTGTGACAAACCCTCTCAAACAGTGTATTTTCACATTTGATTTTGTTTAATATCGAGAAATATCATGCTGAAGAATTCCCTTTCCTGTGTGTGTGTGTGTGTGAGTGAGAGCCTTTGAACAGAAGGAGGTTATTGATTATATTCCAGTCCTCCAGGCCTAGAGCACAAATGCACTGGCGTATTGCAAGAAGAATGACACCACTTATTCCCAAAACATTTCTCTCTCTTTTTTTCCCCATCTCACACACTTTTTCTGTCCCTGGAGAGACGACATCACTCATTACTGTCAGCAGCAAAGTCCCACCAGCACCTCCATAATCATCACCATCACCATCTCACTCCTTCCCATCGAGCCCGTCGCCCCGCAGCACCCTGGGATAGACACCGGACGACTGATGAGCGCTTGAGACCTACAGGTGATCAGAATCCGTTAACTCTCACACTCACCTTAGACTCTGTTTTAGCTGGATTTTTGAGTATTAGCGTGATGTCTGGTGGTCCACTGTGCAACTTATTCTACAATCTCAGAAAAAAAGGTACAAAAGCTGTCACTGGGGCGGTACCTTTTCAAAAGGTACACTTTTGTACCTAAAGGGTGCATATTGGTACTTTCATGGTACATATTTGTACCATTAAGGTACCAAAATGCACCCTTTAGGTACAAAAGTGTACCTTTTGAAAAGGTACCGCCCCAGTGACAGCTTTTGTACCTTTTTTTCTGAGAGTGTACTTTTATGTAGTTCTTTGAGTATACAAAAAGCAAATTTGATATATATATGAAGAGTTCAGATGCAAAAGCCTCTAAATGCCATTTGAAATTTTCATCTAAAATGACCATTTTTATCAAACTTTTATATTTAAGTTCAGTAATTTCACTTAAATGACAATTAATAGGTAATCTTCATTGCCATTTAAGTGAAGTTACTGAACTTAAATATACAAACTTGATAAAAATGGTCATTTTAGAGGAAAATTTCAAATGGCATTTAGAGGCTTTTGCATCTGAACTCTTCATATATATACAGTATTATTATTATCAAACGCTCAATTAGGTGTGAAAACACTCAAGATCAAATTAATCTTTGCATTCGGAAACGTGTCGAAACAATTCAAAGTGCAAAGCAAGTATTCCTGTCATTCTCAGTTTTGTCACTATATCTCAAGTTAGTGTTAAAGATGTAGTTCACTTTTAAAAAAACCTTTGCTGATAAGTTACTCACCCCCATGTCATCCAAGATGTCCACGTCTTTCTTACTTTAGTTGAAAAGAAATTAAACATTTCAGGATTTTTCTCCATATAATGGACTTCAATGGGGTCCAAACGGTTCAAGGTCCAAATGAGAGTTTCAGTGCAGCTTCAAAGGGCTTTAAACGATTCCAGACGATGAATAAGAGTCTTATCAAGCGAAACCATCGCTCATTTAATAAATAAATAAAAAGTTTAAGTTTTAGAAGCTCAAATGCTCGCCTTGCTCTGTTCTGTGATGCGCGTTAGTGACTCTCCTGTTCGAACTCGTTTATCAAAATGAACAAATCTTTTTTCGAGTCATTTCGTTAATTTCATTCGTTGAATCAACCAAATGACTCGAAAAATGATTTGTTCATTTTGACAAACTATTCATTTTCCCCATAGACTTTTGGAAAACCGCAAAAAATAAGATCTTTGTTCAACAATGACCCTTACATGTTTTCTATAAATATAATCTTAACATGTTAATCCAAAATGTATACATTTTGAAGCCTATGTAAAGTTTAAAAGCAGGTTATAACTGGTGTGTTTTATGTCATGGATCAAAACGTGAAAATATTTAGAGACTTTAACCACAGACCTTTTAAGGCAATTTAGCAAAAACACATTCAAAAAACTCATAGACTTTAGGGCGAGGGAACCGGAAGTGCTAAAATGCTAACTCACCTCTGCGTTTTGGCCTACAAAGTGATGTCATAACTTCGGCACTCTAGTCAGAATCTTATTGGCATCCATTTCGGCATCTCGCGCTCGTCATCCACTCAAAACGCAACGTTAACCCACTATTTGACCGGCTCGCAACAAGTGTGTTTCCGGTCTAGCTAGATCCGGTTCTTTCAGACAGGACGCGGAAAGCGAGGCACTATGGCGGTTTTCAAAACTATTAGGACGCCAAAAAGTTTCTATTGGCCACGCTAGTCATCACAACAGCGGCAAAAGTTGAACTATTTTGTGTGCTTCAGGCGACGAAGCAACAAAACGTCCTCGCGCGACGCAAGCCATTAAAACGAATAGCCGCAAACCGCGTCCTGTTTCAAAAGCATGTGAAAAACTACAAAGTTTGCTAGGCCAAAAAGACCGTTAATCTAGCGATAAAAAAATTAATCGTGTTAAAATGGCTTTGCGTTAAAGGGATACTCCACTTTTTTTTGGAAATAGGCTCATTTTACCACACTCTTAGAAAAAAGGGTTCTATATATGTAGCATAGGGTTCTTTACTCAACTCCAAATGACATTTTATGCTAAAAAAAGGTTCTATAATGACAATAAAGAACCCGTTTGGCACAAAGGTTCTTTATAGGCTATTTTTCATTCATATATTACATTATTCTCCAATATTTTGTAGTTGTAATTAAATTATTGTTTATTAAACGTAATATCACATTTTAATCATGCTGATTTTTGGAGGAGAAAAACTGAAATAGCACTCTTCGTGGTGTATTGATTAACTACATAAAATGATACATTTTCTAACCTCCATATCTTGAATTTTGATATAGAACCTTTTAGGGGTTCCAAATACGTAGCGCTTTAGAACCTTTTAAGGTCCTATATAGAACCTTTTCTTCTAAGAGTGCACTCACCCCAAAAGTTTTACCATTTTCGAATGCATTCAGCCGATTTTTTGATATTTAGAAGAATATCCGTAACCCGACAGTTTCTGGTCTCATTGACTTCCATAGTATATTTTTTTCCTACTATGGAAGTCAATGAGACCAGAAACTGTCTGGTTACTGATATTCTTCTAAATATCAGAAAATCGGCTGAATGGATTTGAAAACGGTAAAACTCGACTGTTTAACTCTGGGGGAGTGGTAAAATGAGCATATTTGCAAAAAAAGTGGAGTATCCCTTTAACACTGTTAATAACGCATTTAACTGACAGTTCAGATTGTGAAGCGATAGTTTGCAGGTCTTGAACCTGCTGGTGACCTAAACCCTCTAAAGCCATCCAAACAGACCAGCTTAAAGTGCTTGTCCAGGCTTGGAGACATAAGACGTGCAAATAAACAGTGCTATCAGCGGGTGCAATTCACTCCTAATGGATTCCCATTAAATCCCCTTCAAAGATGCGATGCACCTCACAAACTTTAACACATCCAGCAATACGTTTATCCTCTTATTGCAGGAATCTGCTGGCATGTAAACAACAGCCTCGCGCCGCAGAGGATTCTGAGAGCTGTGTGTGTCCATCAGGGTGTCCGCGGGGTTTTTAAAAAGTATTAAAAGATGATAAATCGAAATTGTCAAATTTAAGGCCTTTAAAAGCGTTAAATGTAGTCTGAGAGGTATTATTTTTTAAAAATTAGGTATTATTTTTATTCAGAATATCAGGTGTCCTATTCTGTGTTTGTGTTAGTCATTTAAATATGGGCTTTAGCTTATCTGGGCACAATCAAAGATCTTTCGTCTCTATGTTTGATGCTGACGCCATATTCAATGGTCGATCGACATCATCTGTGAACAACTGATCACCCGGATTTAGACCTATATTGTATTTACATAAAGCGTTCACAGGCAAATTTGCTGTATGTTTAGGTCTATATTGCTTTTATTTCCCCGGTGTCGAAATCAGGCAAACATAAATGTAAGGCAACACGATTCCTGGCTGCATGTCAATATCCACGGATCACTGGATCTTTAGTAAGTTGTAAGGAACACGGTATTGAATCCAACATTTAGTTTAAATTGATAAAATTTTCGTTTTAGTCGCATTTTCGCAGTTTCTGTATTAAATCCTGTCACGCAGCAGATCTTTTGCCATTTTTATACGTTATAAATGTCAAAATCTGTGTAAATAATAGAAAGGTTGCTGCTGATTAACACTTAATTCAGTGTCGTGATGGTTTTTAAAAAAAATTCTGAAGGTAGTAAAAAAAGTAGTAAATTTAACTTAAGGAATACTGTATATACCTTGGTCCGTGAACAGTGATGGTCCGCTGTCGTGCCATCTGAGGTCAGACTGTATTCACACTGACTCAAGAGTGAAAGCAGAACACACAGAACCCGTTCTGTCACACTGCCAGGACAAACAGCAGAGCATGTGGCGCCTCTGTCTGCTCTCACCTGTCCCCGGACGCATACACACACACACACACACACACACACACACACACACTCACACACAAGCTGGAAGAAACAACTAACCACGCTAGCTCTAATTTTAACCAAAGGCATTAAATCTGGAGTGAGTCAGATCTGAGTAGGACGCGCTACAGTCACACACAGAGTCAACAGCAGGAGATCCTGCAAATATCACAGATTCGCTCATTGATTTATAATTAAGCCTTTAGTCCTGTGTGGATTCGGTCTCGGTACACCGTTTATGTGTAGGCTACTGTAAATGCCTGAATGTGCAGAGAAAAAGCTGTTATTTTCTCACTATCTGTCTCTTTCCAGTGTGTATTACGATTAAGCTGTGCTGAGAAATAATATAGTAACCTCGTTGCAATAATAACGCCAAACGTCATGGACAAATTGCACATTGAAACTGTGTTTGAAGGTAATTTGAATTTCATTTAGGGATGCACCGATATGAAAATTTTGGCCGATAACCGATAATTCTTTATATTTGAAAGCCGATAACCGATATATCGGCCGATAAATTTAAATCCAAATTTTTATCTAATTTTGAGAGCCTGATTACAAAAACAAAAGTCTCACAATTAAATCCATGTCCCAAGCGCTCGATTATAATCATGTTCTCATTATAGTGTTGTATAGATGATATGACAGATTTGCGTTGCACATGTTGTACCGAACCATATTTTCATTTTTTTTAAAGAGATTTCAATAATATTTCAAGAAAATTAAAAACATAAACAGTGCTCAACAAGTCTCTCAGCTGAAGGGAATAATACATTATTTATCAGCTTTAAGATATCAGCCACATTTTCTTATCAGGCCGATAACGCTAACATTAAAAATTAACATATATCGGCCGATACTGATATGCTGGCCAATATATCGTGCATCCCTAATTTCATTTTTAAGATTTTACCAGTTCTCTCATATTTTCTGTTGTCATAATGTGAGAGTGTACGTTATGCTTTACATTGAATGTTCCCAGGTTGATTTTCCCGGCAAAAACGTCCCGAGGCTTCACATAAAACGAATCGACAGGCTTTTTTTCATAGACAACCTACAGTAGGATGTTGGGCAAGTTTCATTACAAGCTGTTCACACATTGGAAATAGAAGAAATAATAATAAAAAAATGCATGAAAATTCAATAGCTGTGAATTTTCAAAATGTATTTTCCTGAAAAATTTTCAAGGCAAAATGTTTGTCAGAAAAAAAAATTGAATTTACGATTTTGAGTTTTTGGAACTGCATGCATGCAACATTCTTGCGATGTTCTTCCAGTAAAATTAATATTACATCTGTTTAGTTTTTTCTAATCTCAAATATTCTCAAAATATAAGCACACAACCTTCAGAGAACATTCAAAAGTAAAGTTTACAAAAAAGGGGAACATTCCACTAAAGTTTTGCTAATGTTCTTTAACTTTCAGAAATAATATTTTAATAAGTTTAAGGGTTAGGTCACCCAAAATGAAAATGATGTCATTAATGACTCTCCGCTCATCTTCAGGACACAGTTTAAGATATTTAAGATTTAGTCCGAGAGCTTTCTGTCCTTAAACTCTTAGAAGAAAACGTTTTTTATAGAACCTTAAAAGGTTCTATCAGCGCTACATATTTGGAACCCCTAAAAGGTTCTATGCACTCTTAAAAAAGGGGTTCCTCTAGGTTCTATATAGAACCCTGGGGTTCCATACTTGGCCAATAGAACCTTTTACCAAAAAAAATGGTTCTATATAGAACCATTTTGGAGTTCCATATATGAAGCGGGGGATGGAACCATTTCTCAGGGTTCCTACAGGGTCTTAAAAAGCCTTAAAAGCATCGAATTTATGAATTTGGAAATAATACCTTAAAAAGTCTTTAAAAAGTCTTGAATTTTGATATCTGGGTCTTAAAAATTGTGCTGTATGTCAGTGTTCATTTTATTGACGAAAATAATGATGAAAACTTTTCTCCAACGACATTTTTTCACTGACGAAAACGAGACGCTAGTTTTGAATGACAAAAACTATGACGAAAATCCATTGACATTTTGTGTCAACGAAAAAAAAAAACTAGATGAAAATGTTAGATAGTGTCGATCTGGGAGGCGATCCAGTCAGAACTGATGTCCTGTGTGTGTTTAGCTAATGTTAAAACACAACTTAACATTGTTTACATTTTAACATTTTACCTGCTTGACTTATCATCTTTTACCCATTCCACATTTGAAAAATAAATGAACACAAGTTGAAGGATTTTGTTTTTTTTTGCTGGTAGGGACGGGAAATTGGTATTAATTTTTTAGATAAAAGGTCTTAACTTGAATTTAACTTGAAGAAACCTGTAGGAACCTTCTAAATTGAACCATTTCTTCTAAGAGTGTACGGTATCCTGTCCTTGTCCAGAAAGTTAATAAAGACATCATCAAAGTAGTCCATGTGACATCAGTGGGTTAGTTTCAATGTTTTGAAGCATCGAAAATACATTTTGGTCCAAAAAATAACAAAAACTACAACTTTGTAACAACTTTTCAGAGCGTTCTTTGCTCTGTCCAGCCCTGCTGACAAACACTCGACACAAACAGCCATTACACTTCACTGTGTTCTCTCCCTCGCTGCACACACATCTCACATTCACTGATCTTTATGAGTTCAGATAGACTCTCTCATCAAGTGGAGGACAATCACTGATTTAAGAGACTTTTGCAATGTACACACTCAAGGGGGGAGAGGGGGGTGTCGTCGTCCCAAGGGAAGAATTGAGCGCAAAATCCAACACTTTTAGTGTGTGGGTGCCTTTAGTTATGATTGCTCATGTTTGCTGATCCTGGAACGACATTTTAATCAAGCAATCAGACAATAAACAATAGCACTCGCAGCCAGACTGCACTGGCACACAATAGTACACCACGCACTGCTGTGTGTGAGTGTGCATATATTCTCTCTCCATCCGGAGGATTGGGATTTTGTGTCCGGCACTTGTCGATAGACTCTCAACCCTTGCAATTGTCTGTGCTAATGAAATCTGTCATCCCCGAATCCTCCTCTCACTCCAATCTATTCCTGCGCGCGTGTGTTTGTTTAGTCTGTCTGTGGGATTTTCTACTGTTTATATAATGTTGAACTGTGGTTATTTCCAGACATTCCCGTGCTCCTCTCTCCCATGTCAGACGATAGCGCAGTGTCGCATGTAAACACACAAGAGCTGACATTCTTCTGGAGGCGTTCAGGACGACAGGCGGGAGGTGAGACCAATCTGAGACAGACAGAGGTGATGTTTGAAGCAATGACCTCATCTGATTTAAAGGGATAGTTCACTTTGAAATTAATTTTTGGCGTGTTTTAGCTTACCTAAAGGGCATCCAAGATGTAGGCGTCTTTGTTTCCACAGTATTTTCGATTTTGATGTTTTTAGGTCAAACCGTTTCTGTCATATAATGGAGATCTATGGTCACCACCTCAAAGAGCATGCACAGAGAAGTCCAAATTAATCATGATTTAATGACTCGTAAATGTAAGGACACATTGATGGCCTAAGACACGAAATTAGCAGTTTGTGTGAGAAAATTAACAGTATTAATATCGTTTTCCCTCTTATTACCACAGCCACAAAGCACCCACGCCCTCAGATCACTTGGACGTGACTGATTTCAAGAGGTAAAAACGATATTAATACTGTTAATTTTCTCACACAAACCGCTCGTTTCGTGTCTTAGGCCATCAATGTGTACTTACATTCACGAGTCATTAAATCATGTTTAATTTGGACTTCTCTGTGCATGCTCTTTGAGGTGGTGACCATAGACCTCCACTATATGACTGACAGACAAGAACGGTTTGACCTAAAAATATCAAAATTGAAATTACTGCAGAAACAAAGACACCTACATCTTGGATGCCCTTGAGGTAAGATAAAACACCAAAAATTAATTTCGAAGTGAACTATCCCTTTAATGGAATTGTGTTTAATTGTAGAATCTCAGTGAAGATCTGAACGAATTTCGGTGCGTTCTTTTAATCCATCCGAGAGCAATCGATCCTCCGTTTTTCAGACATTTTCATGTGATATTACGAATTCGCAGGTCTTAACTAGAACTTTGAAATGCACCGAAATGCAAAACTTGTTCGCATGAGCTTGAGTTTTCTTTCTCCCGCATTTGCATATATGAATAAGCCAGTCAAACGAAAAGTGTAAAATGCATGTTTGAGCTGTTTGAACTGAAAGCAATTTGCACTGACAACTCGTAAAATATATCAGTGCCATTGTTTTGTCTCAAGATGCACACTACTGTAGTAAAGACACATTAACTGAGACCCTAATTGAACTAAGGCCTAATTCTGGCTTAATCCAAGCCCTGTCTGTGAGAAAAGACCCAAGTGTATTTACTGTCACTTTTGATCAATTTGATGTGTCCTTGCAGAATAATTTAAACAAAAACGAATGGGAATGACCCCAATGTATTGTGTTTTATGTTTAAAATCTTCAATTAACTTTTAACTTTGTGTTGATGTTGATTTGATTGCAGCATTCATTCGCAGTGCTTCATGAGATGAGTGGCTTCAGATTGTCATATACATTTTGGATCAAATGTTGTGATTCATCTGAGAGCTGGTAGGATCAGCTCTTGGCTCACAACTCAATAATGAATCATTTTCTTAAACCCCTTTGGAGAAAAATGAATGAGAAAAATACTTCCAGAACCAAGGCGGAGGTAAAAGTGGGCGGCCGATATTGAGCTCCATTGAACATGGGAGAGAGAGAGAGAGAGGGAGAGATAGTCCATATCCTGCCTGGATTGTGTCTGTTTATTTAACAGAGTTATATAAATGAAGTCCTGCCGTCTGCCAGCGCTGGTCCACAGCAAACACATTTTTTTATTCCCTGCCGATTTTATACCAGGGTGAGATCAGTGTGTCGCAGACATTAAATCATGCCTGTGTTTCAAAGGACATCCTGCAACTATATTTCAATTCAGGTTAAAAGAATATTCAACAAACACACATATTCATATCTTATGAAAATCTTAATTACAATCTCCATGCTTCTATTTTAATCCTCATTGTTCCCTTTGATTAAGCAAGGATTAGGATTTAGTTCAAATAGGACATTCAGTTTTTTTTTAAATGTAGAAAAAAACACGTTACTGGCGTGCATTTTGAGACAAAACCATGGCACTGATATATTTCTGATCTGTCAATGCAATTTGCTTGCACAAACATGCATTTTAGTTTAGGGCTTGACTACTTTAATAGCCTGGATGCCAGCTGAATTTAAGATTTTGAGAAATAAAGTCGCATTTCTGAGATATAAAGTCGCAATTCTGATAAATAAAGTCGAAATTGCAATATATAAAGTCTCAATTCTGAGAATTAAAGTCGCAATTGCAATATATAAAGTCGCAATTCTGAGAAATACAGTCGCAATTGCAATATATAAAGTCGCAGTTGTGAGATATAAAGTCGAAATTGCAATATATAAAGTCTCAATTCTGAGAAATAAAGTCGCAATTGCAATATATAAAGTCGCAATTGTGAGAAATAAAGTTGAAATCGCAATATAGTGTATTAAGTCTCAATTCTGAGAATTAAAGTCGCAATTGCAATATATAAAGTCTCAATTCTCAGAAATAAAGTCGCAATATATAAAGTCGTAATTCTGAGAAATAAAGTCGCAATTGCAATATATAGTCTCAATTCTCAGAAATAAAGTCGCAATATATAAAGTCGTAATTCTGAGAATTAAAGTCGCAATTGCAATATATAAAGTCTCAATTCTCAGAAATAAAGTCGCAATATATAAAGTCGTAATTCTGAGAAATAAAGTCGCAATTGCAATATATAAAGTCGCAATTCTGAGAAATAAAGTCGAAATTGCAATATATAAAGTCACAATTCTGAGAAATAAAGTCGCATTGGCGAGATATAAAGTTGCAATTGTGAGAAATAAAGTTGCAATTGTGACATATAAAGTCACAATTCTGAGAAATAAAGTCGCAATTGCAAGATATAAAGTTGCAATTGTGAGAAATAAAGACGCAATTGCGAGATATAGTCACAATTCTGAGAAAGTCGCATTTGCGAGATATAAAGTCGCAATTCTGAGAAATAAAATCGCAATTGCAAAAAAAAAGACTATCTCAATTCTTACTTTTTTCTCACAATTGCTAGTTTACATCTCACAATTCTGACTTTATATCACACATAATTGCGACTTTATATCTCGAAATTCTGACATCTTTTCTCAGAATTGTGAGATATAAACTCGCAATTGTGAGTTATCAGGCCAATTCTACGAGGAAAAAAGACTAATTATTTTTTTCCCCTCAGAATCATTTATATCTCACAATTCTGACTTTACAACACACAACTTTGACTTCATATCATGCATTTCTGACTTTATAACACACAATTGTGACTATATCTCGCATTTCTTACTTTATAACATGCAATTGCGACTTTATTTCTCAGAATTGCCCGACATTAAGTCGGAATTGCGAGCTGAAAACTCGCAATTGTGAGAAAAAAAGTCAGAATTGTGAGATAAAAAGTCGCAATTACCTTTTTTATTTTCATTCGGTGGCAGAAACAAGCTTCCATTACTATAGTCATGCTTGACTTAGCAAGTTCCAATCTAACAAACCTCAGCGAGAGTCTGAATCCCAAACATCATGTTGTAACTTCCTAAATTGCATGCTTTGCCATCCGTTGACGTTAAAGCACTTTTCATAAGCCTCTCTGAAGTGTGTCTGCTAAATGCAGAAAATATAATCTGCATGACGTGATCTATTTTAGGCGCTAAACCAACGCCACGGCACACCTCTACAAACATTTCCAGTCATTTCCCTGTCACGAGCCGCTCATAACCTCTCGAGGTGACCCAGCCGCAAACGTCAGTGGGATGCTAACTTCACACAACCTCGAAAAGACCCAGACGGAGAGCGTGTGAATCGCAGATCCTCATTAGGGAACACAGGAGGCTTTATGGCCTGTGGTGGGAAGACTTATCTCACATTACCCCGTGTCTCCCCCGCTGAGAACACGCTCCAGTCATCAGCGGGAGCGTAGGAGGAAAGCTTGCGCATCTATCTGCCGTTGTCCTCAAGTGTGAGTTTACATGTTTTGGGTCGACGAGAGACCTGAGGGGGGAGAACGCACGGTGGCTTTTTCTTAACATATACGTGTTGAATTCTAGATACTAATTAGGGCGAACAAAGAAATGGATGTTTGTTGGTCTAAAAATACTGCCTCGCATTTGTTTTCTGGCTTGCTTCCGTCCACGTCCACTCCATCTCTAGAATCATAACGGCCCTCCAGGTGGAGTTTCATAAAGGCGAGGGACTTAGTTTATCAGCGAGTGAGGTAGATTGAATTGGACAGCGCAAGAACAGAAAAATGGGTCAGTGTATTGGTGGGGGAGGCTTCCGGTGGCAAAACGGGCCCTTTAGAGGGAAAGTGTCATTTACAAAGCATTTATAATCTCCTTATCCCGACGCAATTACAGCTACGCTCTTCCCTTCGGCGGGAGCAAATACCGCCGGAGGATATTTATGCTGGTGTGGAGATTTCTGCACTTTAGGCGAAGCGCTTGTGTGTAAGATGCATACACGAGGCGACAAAGTCTTCCTAGAGCTGGTTAACCTGGTCATCTGATGCAGACTGCCATGCTCTCGGGCTTTGGCGGCTTTTCCCCAAATGTTTTAGGCAGCATTTGATTAAAAGTGAAAAATGTTGCCAGATGCAACCACAAAGCATGAGATGTATTTGCGAAGTCCTCTTCATTCTTCACCAAAAAGAAGATAAGTTGAGATGCAGCCCTGGGTAAATACGCTTTCTTCTCAACCAAACAAACAAGCAGTCACGTTTATAGCACGTTATGCTTTAGAGCAATGTTGACCATCTACACTCTCAGAAAAAAAGGTACGAAAGCTGTCACTGGGGCTGTACCTTTTCAAAAGGTACACTTTTGCCCATTTTAGGTACTAATATGTACATTTTAGGTGTTGGTATGTACATTTCAGATACTAATATGTTCATTTTAGGTGCTAATATGTCGATTTTAGGTGCTAATATGTACATTTTAAGTGCTGATATGTACATTTCAGATTCTAATATGTACATTTTAGGTGTTAATATGTACATTTTAAGTGCTAATATGTACATTTTAAGTGCTAATATGTACATTTTAGGTGTTTATATGTACATTTTAGGTGCTAATATGTACATTTTAAGTGCTAATATGTACATTTTAGATGCTAATATGTACATTTTAAGTGTTGATATGTACATTTCAGATACTAATATGTTCATTTTAGGTGCTAATATGTCGATTTTAGGTGCTAATATGTACATTTTAAGTGCTGATATGTACATTTCAGATTCTAATATGTACATTTTAGGTGTTAATATGTACATTTTAGGTGCTAATATGTACATTTTAAGTGCTAATATGTACATTTTAGGTGTTTATATGTACATTTTAGGTGCTAATATGTACATTTTAAGTGCTAATATGTACATTTTAGATGCTAATATGTACATTTCAGATACTAATATGTACATTTTAAGTGTTGATATGTACATTTCAGATACTAATATGTTCATTTTAGGTGCTAATATGTCGATTTTAGGTGCTAATATGTACATTTTAAGTGCTGATATGTACATTTCAGATTCTAATATGTACATTTTAGGTGTTAATATGTACATTTTAGGTGCTAATATGTACATTTTAAGTGCTAATATGTACATTTTAGATGCTAATGTGTACATTTCAGATACTAATATGTACATTTTAAGTGTTGATATGTACATTTCAGATACTAATATGTTCATTTTAGGTGCTAATATGTCGATTTTAGGTGCTAATATGTACATTTCAGATACTAATATGTACATTTTAAGTGCTGATATGAACATTTCAGATACTAATATGTACATTTTAGGTGTTGATATGTACATTTTAAGTGCTAATATGTACATTTTAAGTGCTAATATGTACATTTTAGGTGCTAATATGCACATTTCAGGTGCTAATATGTACATTTTAAGTTTGGTATGTACATTTTAGGTGCTAATATGTACATTTTAAGTGTTGATATGTACATTTTAGGTGCTAATATGTACCTATTAAGGTAGCCTCGTGAGACCATTCTGATCTCGCGAGCTTTCAAGGCATTCACTCACAGATCAGTCTGGATACTTTCCGTTAAAGAAAATTTGGGAGCAGTTCACCAAACGAACGTCCAATCAGCGTTGGCTTTGAGGCGGGTTGAGGTGTGACGCAACGAGAAGCGAGAAGCTTGTATCCTTCTTGTGAAATATGGACCGGGCTTAAATAAAAAAATACGGATTTTGTGCTCACACTCCAAAGTGCTCTCGGATAAAAGCCACGTCACAGTACTAAACTGAGTTAATTTTCACTGTTTATTGTGCTTAAGCAAACACACACACACACACACAATATCTTGGCAAGAATTCTCGTAAACACAGTTAGTCATGTTTGAAGTGAACATGAACAGTTGGGAATGAAAACTCACACTCTAAAAAAAATGCTGGGTTGTTTTAACCCATCTTTGGGTCAAATATGGAATGACTCAGCCATTGGGTTAAATGTTTAAATTACATTTTTTAACCCAACCCAATATGGATTTGTCCATATTTGACCCAAATTTGGGTTAAAACAACCCAGCATTTTTTCAAATGCATGTGTATAATGGATCCGTGCGTCAGTTGTTAAAAGTGACAGCAGCCTAACATACCTGAATACGAGATAATATTAAAAATATCTATGATATCTCGATGTCATAACTGTGGCCAGTGACATTTCTGAGTGACTAATAATTTTGGAAAACTACTGGCTAGTTAGTCAATAATAGTTAGTCAAGCCCTAAGTTAGCTTATAATATGTAAATCACTGCAGGTTCACTTCTTTCACATTACTGTGATTCTAAATATCTTTGGGTATGGATTACCATACAAGAATAATTATGACGCAATAGAGGAGATGAGATGAGGTGAGATGCCTACTTATATGCAGATTGCAGATTTAAAGGCATAAGACTCTTAAATAACTTTATTATTATTTTTATTCTTTTATTCTCTAGTTCTTAGAAGATCCTATAATTAACATGAATAGCTTTCACATAGCAATAAAAGCCCTACAAAAACAGGATTCTGAAGGAATAATTCATTAAAATATGAGAATTGTCATAATTTTTCTTTAAAATGCAGCAAATATCAACTCGAGAAGAAGCTCAATATTTAATGGAGTTGTGAATGAAGCTGCTGCATAAACACTCTGTCTGAATGTCATGTTCTGGCCGTGTCCAATCGGCCCGTCTGTTCACTTTCGTGGGGTCACCCAACCAATGTGACGCTGTCCTCGTCGCCCCGTTCATTGCTAATTCAAGACAGACGCTGATGAATATTGATGAGCCATTTAACCTCTGAGCTGTGATATGGTGTGTTTAACACAAGGAGGGCGTGTCCTCAAACTCATATGAATATTAATGAGCTTCAACACCAAAGGTTACTTAAGAAAAAGGTTATTCCTTAAGAAAAATTGAAAGAATGGGTCAGTTAGATTATTAAAATGATGAGCTGATTCTTCTAGAGATTATCCCGAACTTTGCACATTATGCATGCCAGGTTTATTTTGTATTAAAGAGAATGTAAAGTATGTTTCAGGTTCTTCAGACTCAAATCCTCTAGACTCAGTGTCTCATTCAGTTTTATTGCATCATTTTAACAGTAAGAGATTAAGTCCCCTTAATATGTAAATTTTAGGTGCTAATATGTACATTTTAGGTGCTAATATGTAAATTTAGGTGCTAATAAGTACATTTTAGGTGCTAATATGTAAATTTAGGTGCTAATAACTACATTTTTAGGTGCTAATAAGTACATTTTAGGTGCTAATAAGTAAATTTTAGGTGCCAATATGTACATTTTAGGTGATAATAGGTACATTTTAGGTACTAATATGTAAATTTAGGTGCTAATAAGTACATTTTAGGTGCTAATATGTAAATTTAGGTGCTAATAACTACATTTTTAGGTGCTAATAAGTACATTTTAGGTGCTAATAAGTAAATTTTAGGTGCCAATATGTACATTTTAGGTGATAATAGGTACATTTTAGGTACTAATATGTAAATTTAGGTGCTAATAAGTACATTTTAGGTGCTAATATGTAAATTTAGGTGCTAATAAGTACATTTTAGGTGCTAATATGTACATTTAGGTGCTAATAGGTACATTTTAGGTACTAATAAATACATTTTAGGTACTAATATGTAAATTTTAGGTGCTAGTAAGTACATTTTAGGTGCTAATAAGTAAATTTTAGGTGATAATATGTAAATTTTAGGTGCTATTATGTAAATTTTACGTGCTAATATGTAGGCTACATTTTAGGTGTTAATATGTACCACTATAAGGTACCAATATGCAGCCTTTAGGTACAAAACTGAAAAGGTACAGCCCCAGTGACAGCTTTTGGACCTTTTTTTCTGAGAGGGAAGAACGAGTCATCTTATAATTTACAGTTAAAACATATACGGATGATCCAAGAATTATCTGTGTGACTTCTTTTTTTTATTGAAATAAGTTTCTTCCTATAGGCTTTTTTTCCTCTTATTCAGTTATGTTGTCTATTGTTCTTATTTTGTGATCAAATTGATTTTTCCTTTTAGAAGGAAGGCATAGAAATAGAGTATAGGCTATATATACACATATGTACGCACACACCTATATATATATATATATATATATATATATATATATATATATATATATATATATATATATATACGCATTTGCATACATACCTATGTTGTCTAATGTTCTGAAACACATGTTTATTGAATGTTTTAGTGTCGTGTATTTTCTATTTGAATGCACCTTCAGTGCTTCAATCAGTATTTGTCTCCGCTTGTAGAAATGCTACTTGTGATGCGCTTTAATTCTCTGTGGCTTTCTACACGTGTCTGTCTCATTGCCGCCTGTGTTGTTTACTATGGTTTTCAGCAAACTTTAGTAAGCCTACGCCAGTCACCACAGCCTAATGCATGAGGGGGATCCATTATTTTAATGGAGCACAGCACCCTTGCACTACACATACAGTTCAACGACAGTAACACACATTTGATGAGCCATCATGCGACATCACGCACAAATCTGAGCCAGAATAACTCATCATGACATCAGCAGCTCAAACGGTCCCTTTAAATGTCTGGCTCAGCGGATAGGCTGCGTGTTTGTTTCTCTCTCTCTCTCTCTCTCACTCTCTCTCTCTCTCTCCCTGTAAAACCTCTCCGAGACATTCCGCACCCTCCTGAAACTCTTCCACTCACTTGTTCTCAAATTGAGGAGTCTGTCTGAGGAGAGAGAGCGAGACATACGCGTCTCCATCTCCATTGCGCACAGAAAACTGCTCGTTAATCTTTCGTTTCTATGTTTCCTTCATGTGTTCTCTTCCTCTCCAGCCGAACCGGATCGATTGGCACCCATCACCTGAGGTATAGTGGATGACGGACGCGCGTGTGGAGAGCCACTTTCCGCGGATATAAGCCTTCCGAACCATGGAAACCTGTGTGAACGGAGTGATTCTGTGTGGGTGATTCTTGCGCGTTTATTGAGACGTTTGTGGAGATTTGGAGATCCGTCGGTGTGATTGGAGAGGTCCACTCTCTCCGATAGCGCAAGACTCTATGGAAACGCACACTGTGGGACATGGATAGACTGTTTGCGCCATCTGTGGATGTAGTGCCGAGGACCAGAGCCCCCGTCTGAGGTGTGTTGGAGGAGGTCTGCTGGTCTTGGGGAGAGTGTGTGTGGTATGCGAACGCAACGACTCCTGTCCGAGGCGCACAGACTGTGAGTGGATCCCTGCGCAACGCTCAACGGTGTTTTCATTTGCTTTTAGTAAATTATATATATATATATATATATATATATATATATATATATATATATATATATATATATATATATTTGTTATTGCACTAAAGTATCGTTTTGAATAGCCTGCATTTATATTATAGATAGGCTGAAGGAGACTGGGGTAAGTTGTTACGTCTTTTATTCTTGTTAAAAGCTTATTTCCTTGGTGTATTTTTCATGAAACTTAATTACTCTGCAGACACAAATATTAAAGTCTTGATCACTGTTTAATTTTCACCGTAATTTCCCCCTTGAAATATGCTGTTTATTGAGCACACCACTCGGTAAACTTGTATCGGGGCATGTTGGCACACGATATGGGGTTATTTAGTTTGTTATCTAGTTTTGAGACGAAAACCTTACATGTAAAATTATTAGGGCTGTCAAAACGATTAATCGCATCCAAAATAAAAGTTTGTGTTTGCATAATATATGTGGGTGCACTGTGTATAATTATTTTGTATATATTTAAAAACACACATGCATGTATATTTAAGAAAAAATATTATTTATATATAAAATATTTATATTTATAGATAATATAAATCAAATATAAATCTATATACAGTATATACATGAAAATATTTCTTAAATATATACAAGCATGTGTGTGTATTTATATATGTATAATTATACACAGTGCCCCCACATATATTATGTAAACACAAACTTTTATTTTGGTTGTGATTAATCACGATTACTCGTTTTGACAGCCCTAAAAATTATATGTGAAAGATAAAAATCTTTAGTAACAAAAAAGCTAAATATGAATGAATTAACAATGAAACAATTAGTCCTATAAACTCAAGTCATGAAAGAGAGGGAAAAAAGTCTTGAATATATCAATAAAACATTGTTTTGGTCAGTGGAAAGTGTTTGTTAATGAAAACCATGTGACAACTTGCCCCAACCTGCCATGTATGTAAATATGTATCAAATTGAAGGGCAAATTCAACACTAACGTTCAAATCCACCTTATATATATATATATATATATATATATATATATATATATATATATATATATATATATATATATACATATATATATATATATATATATATATATATATATATATATATATATATATATATATATATATATATACACTCTTAGAAGAAATGGTTCTATTTAGAATCAGAAATGGTTCCATCCCCGCTTATATTGAACTCCAAAATGGCTCCAAAATTTTACCAAATTTTTTTGGTAAAAGGTTCTATTGGCCAAGTACGGAACCCCAGGGTTCTATATAGAACCCAGAGGAACCCTTTTTTAAGAGTGTTTAAGAGTGTATTTTTTAAGAGTTTATATATAATATATTTAAATGTACATATATAAATTATATTTAAATCTATATACACTATGAAAATATTTCTTATATATATATATACAAGCATGTGTATGTATTTATATATGTATAAAATAATGATATATTATTGATATTAAGTTATTAGTTCAGTGTTTTAAACCACCAAACAAAACCTCTGCTAAAGAAAAGAGGCATTTGTACAATTTGACTCAAAACCTGAGATAAAGACTTTGTGACAACTAGCCCCAGTGTGTTTCAGATGTGTTTAGCCAATGATACTCCACGTGACTGCTTCCTATAATCACACATATCCAGTGTGTATTTGTCTGTTGCAGGCTAGATTGATCATGCTGAGGCAGATGCTGTTGAACTCCACGGCAGCGGCGCGAGACTTCGACCTGATGACCCACACACACACGCAGGCGCCGCTGAACGTGTCCCACGGGCCCGTGAGTGTGTCGGCCCTCCTGAAGCCCACGGGCCGGGGGAGCTCGCTGCGAGAGGGGGAGCCCGACAAACCCGACCTGGCCACGTATGTGGTGATGTGTCTGGTGCTCTTCCTCCTCGTCCTCCTCATCGTGTTCTTCATCAACTGTCAGCTGAGGAACTCTTTCTTCGCCTCCATGCCTTACGACCGGTCACTGCGAGAGGCCCGCAGCTCCTACAAATGACCCGGGACGATAGGATGCGAAGCGGTTTGGATAACAGAACCAGCACGGATTGATCTGTCTGTATATATAATGACTGTTTTGTACTTCTGCACGGCCTTTTCTGCCCATATAGGGTTTATCACAAGTTGTGTGCGTTATGTAATACAGATTATTTTCTTGTACGGTGTTAAACCATGATTAAATCTCACATTCATGACCATCTGTGTCAAAATTTTGATCACGAAGAGATGAAACAGAACCTTGCTCTCAGAGCCCTTACATCATCATTTACCTTGCGTTTTACAAACCTGGGGTGTGTTTCCCGTTTAACGATGTCATTCATTGTTTAACTACCTTAGGATGAAGCATCGTTGGAGAATCTAACCATCTAGTCTCGACTGTTTCCTGAAAACATGGCCGGCCCTCTGTCGTCTGAAGCATTAGCATAGGACTGTCATCACAAACAGGTGAACGAGTAATAACTTTCTCCGAGATGCTGCTGTAACGAACATGACACCTAATGGGATTGCATTTATAGAATGTACTGAATATTAGCTTACTTCTTGAAACAAGAAACTATGCATTAAACCTCAAGATCTGCAGTTCCAACAACCAATTTAGCTTGCCATGCTGTTTGAAAGCAAATCGTTGAATTATGTTTGGAACGTCAGAACTTCGACCATAGTCTGCTAACGATGCTTTCAGGAAACAACACACCGCTGTATGAATGTATTTCTTCCATTAAACACAAAAGAATAAGTTTTGATGAGTTGCATGAACAATATGGTGGTTTAATCCAGTGCTAGCAATATCCATATATTTTTTAGGGCTGTCAAACGATTAATCGCGATTAATCGCATCCAAAATAAAAGTTTGTGTTTACATAATATATGTGGGTGCACTGCGTATAATTATTTTATATATGTAAATACACACACATGCTTGTATATGTTTAAGAAATATTTTCATGTATATACTGTATATAGATTTATATCAAATTTATATTATATATAAATATAAATATTTTATATATAAATAATATTTTTTTTCTTAAATATATATATATATATATATATATACACAAAATAATTATGCACTGTGCACCCACATATATTATGTAAACACAAACTTTTATTTTGGATGCGATTAATCGTTTGACAGTCCTAATATTTTTATATTGTTTATTAATATTTAGAATAAGCATTCATTTTTGTATTTTAGTTTGTTTTTTTAGTAATTTTGTTACATGCTTTGGTCATTTTCAATTTTTCAGGTTTTTTTTTTTTATTAATCTAGTTACTTTAGTATTATAATGTTAATTCAGTTATCTGCCAATCTGTTTATGGTTTCATCTGATGATTATATTTCATTTCATTTCAGATAAATAACAAAAACTAGGCTATTTTTAGTCTTTTTCTTGCAATTTATACGCGAAAATTAGTTTTCGCGTGCATATGGTACGCAGTTCTCGCGTGCATTTGATACGCAGTTCATTTGCGTGTAATAGCCCACTAATTCCACCCAAACGTATAAGACACACGCACCCCACCCCACTACTAAACCTACCCGACCAATTCATGCGTATCATATGAACGAAAAACTCATTTTAACGTATAAATTGCACGATAAACACCCTGCGTGCTATAGAGATGCGTTTAGTGTGATCGGGTTGAAATAACAAGGGTTTGATTTGAACAATCTTCCACAGAACACTCTTAGAAGAAATGGTTCTATTTAGAACCAGAAATGGTTCCATCCCCCGATTCATATATGGAACTCCAAAATGGTTCTATATAGAACCATTTTTTTGGTAAAAGGTTCTATTGGCCAAGTATGGAACCCCAGGGTTCTATATAGAACCCAGAGGAACCCTTTTTTAAGAGTGTATAGAACCTTTTGGGGGTTCCAAATACGTAGCGCTGATAGAACCTTTTAAGGTTCTAAATAGAACCTTTTCTTCTAAGAGTGAAGAAAGTAAGTCATTTGTGTGAGTAAATGATGGCAGAATTATAATTTTAGGGTTGAATTGTTCCATTAAAGAGTTTCAGATTCACACCGTTATAAATCATCACCATTGTGTCCTCCTGAGAGACTTTCTTCGGATGAAAGCAGCAACTAAACGAGTGGAGCGGTCGTTAGTCCGGCTTCCAGCCAGCGGAGCCTATCATCTATCGACGTTTGTCTGACAGTTATTCTCCTGGAGTTACGCAAGACAGTGCCAGCAGAGATATAAATCAATCTGATATCTGTCTTAATCCGCATCCGATGCGGTAAAGCTGTGATGACAGACGCAGAGAGTCAGGTGCGACTCGATAAGAGAGAGACATAATATGAAACCAAGACAAATGAATGTGTGTCTGTCCTCAAGAGCCTTCCTGAGCTGCTCACGAACACTGAAGGAAACATGGCCATGACTGAAATATCCAACTGTGTTGAGGTAGATAGGCTATAGTTGAGGGCAAAATGTCCCCTCAAAGATGGCAATACTAGAAATCCTTGTCCTTGAGGGGACATATTTTGGTCCCCATGAGGAAAACATCTTACTTTTTTTGTATTAAATGTAAAATTGCAGATAGTGGTGTGTGATGGCAAAAGCCAAATCCCGGACATTTTGGGCGATCTCGAAACACATTTTCGGGCAGACTCATCACAGAGACTCATTAGTAGCCAAGAGTTGTTGTTTAACTACTGCGCTCTGTTAGCGGTAGGCGTGGCCTCCTAGTGCAGTGAAGCAAGTGCATTCTGGGAGTTGTTGTCTTTCATCCACATAAGCCAAAAATACATTTTCTGGCTTTTCTAAGTCTAGAAAGCTCCAAATTCAAAAAATAATTTCACATTTCTTGGACATAAATGACATGTTTTAAATACACATTCATTTTTCCAGAGGTGAAGTATTAATTTTTAAAAAAGAGTGTCTTTTTGCATAGCTTTTCCTATTTGTTCCTTCATGGCACACGTGACCGTCTGAGGCCTGTTAATTCCACACACCAATAGTCAACTCTCAGCAACTTCTCTCCAGTGGTCCTGAAGCCTGGCATTAAAGTTAATGACACTGGAAGGATGAACAGAGTGAAATGACTCTTAATGTGTCTTAACCAGCATGAGTTCATTACGATCCGTTCTGCTTTCACCTTTTAATGGGACTAATGGGACTCCACATGAACATGAATGCACCTCTTATGACCAGCAGGGGGCGCGCACCACTTATGACCAGCAAGGGGCGCGCTTCACTCACACATAAAACACGGCTATGAGTTCTCCAATCAACAACAGTTTTACAATTTTCAGACTTATTGATTTTAGTTGTATTGATTAGAACACATGATATAAAATGCAAAGTATCGGTAAACTGCACTAAATCATGCCGTGAGTAAGAAAATAATGCAACTTGATTTTTACATAAAATAAATAAATTCACAACTAACTAATTATCTAAAATAAATGAAAACATATTTTTGTGGAAATCAAGATGCATTTTTTCAGGATTCTTTGATGAATGAGATATTCAAAAGAACAGAATTTGTTTGAATCTTTTGTAACAATATAACCTTTTCTGTCACTTTTGATTTACTGCATTCACTTTTTCTGTTTAATTGAATCCTAATTTATTACATGCATACTGAATAAAAGTAGGGTGGGGTAAACAAAATGTATGCAAATAATGTGGAGACTCAATATAGCCTACACACTAACAATATTCTCAATAAACATGACACAATATAGCCTACAGGACATATAAAATAATACGACAGTGAACTGACTTCTGCAAAATAACCATTCATATTGATGTTATCAGAGCTGAATCTGTTTTAATTCTTTTTGGGAAGTGTTATCCTTTGAATATTCTTATTATTCTAATTTTGTCGTATAAATTACAAGAAATGGTTCTAGAACCAGAAATAATTCCATCCCCCGCTTCATAGGCTATAAAATGGTTCTATATAGAACCATTTTTTTTGTAAAAGGTTCTATTGGCCAAGTATGGAACCCCAGGATTCTATATAGAACCCAGAGGAACCCTTTTTTAAGACTGTATAGAACCTTTTGGGGATTCCAAATACGTAGCGCTGATAGAACCTTTTAAGGTTCTATATAGAACCTTTTCTTCTAAGAGTGTATTGTTTAAAACAAGTCCCTCCGTTAAACAACCAGAACATTTTATAGCATTTATTATTAAGAATTTGAATTCATATTTTCATGTTTGTCATGAGTGTGTAGCAGAGAGGTGTCAGCAGGCATCAGTGTTTGTCTACGTGTGTGTGTGTGTGTGGGTCATGTGACTCAGGTGTGTATGTGCGCGTAATAGCTCCTCCCATCTGACCTGCCCAACACACACAGGAAGAGAGAGAGATTGAGAGAGAGAGTGAGAGAGAGCGGAAAACTTCAGCTGATCTGCTCATGGCTGTTCTTTGAATCTGAAGTGTTTACCATGAAGCACAAGGACTTTATATCGACCGTCGGCGGTGTTAATGACAGCTCTGTAGATTGACAGCTTAGGTTGATAGGTTTAGACACTTAACGCGTAGTTTGTTTATTTGAGACCGAGGCATATTTGCGCCAAAACACGCGTACGGACTCGGGAGACCCGCGCGCTTTCACCAGGGCGCGTATTAAGTCTCGGAGGGTCCGAATTAAAGCAGTTATCCGGGATTGAGGATTCAGGGTTCAAACTTCCCTCCTTTTCCTTTGTGCCGGAGGACGAGCACAGGCCGGCGCGCGCGACAGCAACAGGCCGCGGGTTAAGAAGCGCTGAGAGGCACAGAGACAGCCAGCCTGTGTGTGTGAGGATCCAGCGCTGCTCTTTTCGGGAATATAAGCGATTTTAAAGCACAACAATGGATCCAAACTCAGCATCAGCTGGCGCTCCCAAAAGTGGGAAAGACAAGGATAAGAAAAGCAAGAAGAACTATGAAGATGGAGACGGAAAGAAGAAGTTTGTAAGTGTTTTGTTTTATTGTGTGAGTTTACTGTGTTAAGCATCCGGGTGTGTCTGAAAATGCTTGAATCTGGCTGTTTATTAAACCGAGAGGTGTTCAATATTCGTTTTAACCTTGAGATGCTACATGTCGCAAATAAAAAGCTTAAGTTTGTGAAGTTTTGAGGTGTTGCAGCTCGAGCGCTACTTCTCTTCTGATGAGGAAGTGTTTGGAAGAATTGCTGTTCCCTCTCAGAAATATGGAGTTAGATGAGGGGTTTGTGCTGAGAGCTGTCACTTCTGACAGATATTATTTACAAAAGTATGTTTTTTTTGGACCTGCACTGTTGTAATACCATCAGAAGTAGGCTACCTTGGAGGTCCATGTTAATATAAACCATGTTTTACTTCCACTGTAGTGCCTTTTACTGCGAAATGAGTCGTTTGTTTAAGTGAAGTGCTATACTGTTGCATTCTGACTGCAACTATGTTCAATTTCGACGTGTGACTTTGTTTCATATCAAAAGTTTTTCTTCAGTGTGTAAGATTTTGGTCACTCGCAGATGTGCTTCACACAACAGATTCAGAAACAGGAATTGTATTGCCTTTGGGTAAATAACACTAGCACCCCACAGCACAGACACTCTAGGAAAGCTGTGGAACTGGAAAAGCGCGAATGAGAGGGAATTCTGTGACGTCATAAAAGAGTTCTGTAGCGGGTTCTGGGAGGGGAGTCGAGCGCGCCCCCGCGTGAAGTCGTAAGCCACGCCCACGAGTGTCTCAGCTCGGAAGTCGAATGCATGTTGATGATGCACAAAGTATGTAGTAATGTAGTTTCACTTTACTTTTGTAAATCATAATTATGACATTAAGTCATCATGAAATGAAGTCTAAATGAAATAATGATTTCAAATATGAAATTATGCCCCCCCCAAAATAAAAATTGATCTTAAAAACCTGCTAAGTATTGGTTTTTCTATTTGACTGTTCATAACTGCTTTAAGTCAGTTACATTAAAATGGAGATTGGTCTAATTTGTTGCTAATAAGTAAGACTGGTTGCCCGCCGCCCTTGACTAACCGCTATTTGGTCATACTAGTACTTAAAGGAGTAGTTCACTTTAAAAAAAAAACTTTTCTGATAGTTTACTCACCCCCATCGTCATCCAAGATGTCCATGTCTTTCTTTCTTCAGTCGAAAAGAAATGAAGTTTTTTGATGAAAACATTCCAGGATTTTCTCCATATAATGGACTTCAATGGGGTCCAAACGGTTCAAGGTCCAAACGTTGAACTGTTGATCGGTCGGTTTTTAAAATAAATAAATAAACCCCCCCCCAAAGTTTAAGTTTTATAAGCTCAAATGGTCGCCTTGCTCTGTTCTGTGATGCAACTCTCATTTGGACCTTGAACCGTTTGGACCCCATTGAAGTCCATTATATGGAGAAAATCCTGGAATGTTTTCATCAAAAAACTTCATTTCTTTTCGACTGAAGAAAGAAAGACATGGACATCTTGGATGACATGGGGGTGAGGAAATCATCAGCAAGTTTTTAAAAGTGAACTGCTCCTTTAAGAAACAGTTTTAACATAATGTCTGTTTATGCAACTGGCACCGGAAAAAATTCTTAAAAAGTTTTTAATTTTTAATCTAAAGATTAGCCCACATATACGTCATACTTTTGGCTGTTTATATCGTAATAAAAATGTACCATTTTATTCTTATGTGGTGGTCATCATGGCTTCAATTCATTTATGTGTACAAAAACTATGAGTAAGCAAATGCAAGTTGTTCCTTGTAGTAATATTGCACTGTTTAATCAACACCTGAATCCTTTTTTCGTCATACACACTGTTCAAAGTACAATCATGCATCTCTTTATATTACATGAAGAAACTAATTCTAGTATTCATCAAGACAGCTTTTATCACACTGAAATGAAAGGTCAAGTTGAGTGTGTTGTATTGTGGGAAGCCGTACGTGAAGCAGTGTTATGGTTGCATTCTGCACATTAAGTCAATTGTAGTGGGATATTAATGCAGAATATAGATGGTGCCATGCTAATACACACAAGCCCTCCTCGTTCTGAAGGCAATCTGATATTCATCATCAGACAGGGTTTCTTTAACACACCTGGTGTTTTATAGTGAAACTAGACACTGATGGGGTGCAACCGTAAACCATGTGCTGCTGAAGCAGAATGCTTATTAGCATTTACCATGGCCATGGAAATAATAATTACCACCTAGATACCATAGTTAGTGACCACAGTTAACCATTAGACATTAATATGAGTTCTCATTCAAGCTGTACGATATGACGCTGGTGTCTTTACTTTTAGCTCTATTATTGACTTGAATTATTGAATTATTCCAGTTTTCTAGTATAGTAATGGACTGTTTTCTTAATCGTTCCCGCATGGCTCGAGTCGTCTCATTTGCTGTTTTTATGTTACTTTAACATGGGACACATCATGTGACCTCTATGGAAGCTTGTTTCCGCCACTGAATAAAAAAATAAAATAAATAATTGTGACTTCTTATCTCACAATTCTGACTTTTTTTCTCACAATTGCGAGTTTACATCTCGCAATTCTGACTTCATAACACATAATTGTGAGTTTATATGTCAAAAGTCTGACATCTTTTCTCAGAATTGTGAGATATAAACTCGCAATTGCGACTTATCAGGCCAATTCTAAGGGGAAAAAAGACTAGTTAAAATTTTTGAACGACTTTACAAGTCGCAATTCTGACTCCAAATCCGTATCATGTCACATTGATTCGCTCAATCAGCGTTTCAACGGTGGAAAGACGTCAGTTAAACAGCTTGTAATCAATGTATCATCATATTTACCTCAGAAAACCCACATAAACTCGTTAGTCAGCTAGAAAAATAACTCTAGAGAGGAGCATTTTGATAAATATTTACACCATATTACATATGCATTATAATCTTAATGTTCTTCAATATTTAATGCATATTTGAATGAATCAGGCTAGTTTTTATGACAGCCACCATTTAAATGTTTATATTTCATATAATCTTCTTATTATAAAATAAATAAAAGTGTAATTTAAGTGATTCATTCATTATTACCTTCATATTAGGCTAATGAAGACTAGTAGGCTACAACTAGACTCCCATAGTTTACAGCATTAGTTCAGAGATTTGATTCCCTTGAGAAAAATTGCCATTTATTGTAACTGATATCCAAAATAATTGATATTGAATCGTAATCAAAATCAAATCGAATTGCAAGCTTGTGAATCGAAATCGAATCGAATTGTGAAATTTGTCTCAATACCCAGCCCTAGTGTAAACGCAGATATCGGACATGTGAACGATGTAAACGGGTCGTACAAAAAAACGGATGTAGTCAAAAATCGGAATTGGGCATCAAGACCTGCAGTGTAAAATCTGTGTGGGATCCATTCATTATATGCTTTTTGGTTATTAAAAATTAAATGATTAAAATGGAATCCAGAGAAATAAAAACAAAAAATACTGAATTTCGGGGGGGGGGGGGGGGGGGGGGGAATTTATAAAATGTTAATGTGCGTAAATAAGTGTTTTTTTTCTGAAAGCTGAGTTTGTGTAACTGGAGGCGTTGTGTTGTGTCTGGAGTTTTCTTCATTTAGCTCTGGTGTGTTTGCTTCTGATCGATTCTAGTCCGGGAAGGTCTTAAAGTCCAGAACTTCCATTTCCATCACAGCGGGGTCACGGTCAGACGCCGGCACAGAGAGTTCATATGAGAGGGGAACAGTTGTGCGCTTCGGGTCCAGCCGAGTGTCCTTGTCTCAGATCTGCCATCATACACTCCCTTCAGCGAGGTTGTCAAACACACACACACACACACCTGCCGCTGGTGTTTTCCATAATGAGCGTATAAGGTCGTGTTTTTGTCATCATCACTGTGAGGGAGTGATGGGATCAGTGGCTGAGAGACGCCGCGTCTCTGTTTGATGATGTCATATCCTCTTCCCCTGCTGTGACCTGCTTGTTATGCTTACAGATCATCCCAGAGATCATAAGCACTCAGTGAGGCGTCTAATGTCTAAAACACCAAAAGTGCGAATGTAGGAAATGGCTGTGTTTGCTCAACAGGACATGTTTGGTGTTACACTCGCTCATCAGATCAGAATACTAAAAATAGCTCAACGCCGTCAAAGACGAAGGCACATTCAGATGATCAAAACCTTTTTTAAGGCTTTGGGTCGTCTGTACGAATATTTTAAAAAGAAATAAATACTTTTATTCAGGGATGCATCAAATTGGTTGAAAAAGTGACATTTAAAATGTCACAAAAGATTCTATTTCACATAAATGCTGTTCTTAATTTCTACAAAAATATGAAGCGGCACACTGTTGTCAACATTCATATATAATCATAAATATTTATTGAGCAGCAAATCATCATATTATAATGATTTCTGAAGGATCGTGTGACACTGAAGACAATATATTCACATAGATGGGTTATTTTAAATTGCAATAATATTTCACAATATGATTTTTTGATGTTTTTGCCTTGGTGAGCAGAAGAGACTTCTTAAAGGAGTAGTTCACTTTAAAAAAAAAACAACTTTTATTTCTCCAGTTGAAAATAAATGAAGGTTTTGAAAACATTCCAGGATTTTTCTCCATATAATGGACTTCAATGGGGTCCAAACGGTTCAAGGTCCAAATGAGAGTTTCAGTGCAGCTTCAAAGGGCTTTAAACGATTACAGACGATGAATAAGGGTCTTATCTAGTGAAACGAGTGGCCATTTAAAAAATAAATAAAAAAGTTTAAGTTTTATAAGCTCAAGTGCTCGCCTTGCTCTGTCTGTGATGCGTGTCCGTGACTCTCCTGTTCAAACTCGTTCATCAAAATGAACAAATATATATATTTTTTTATTAATTTTTTTATATGAGCGATCGTTTCGCTTGTTAAGACCCTTATTCATCGTCTGGTGTCGTTTAAAGCCCTTTGAAGCTGCACTGAAACTCTCATTTGGACCTTGAACCGTTTGGACCCCATTGAAGTCCATTATATGGAGAAAAATCCTGGAGTATTTTCATCAAAAACCTTCATTTCATTTCGACTGAAGAAAGAAAGACATGGACATCTTGGATGACATGGGGGAGAGTAAATTATCAGCAAAAGTTTTTTTTTTAAAAGTGATCTTCTCCTTTAATTAACAAACAATTAGAAAATCTTTTTTTTTTTTTTTTTGGGAAATTTGTGAATTTGGTGGAAGATAGGATCACGATTCAAATATGAATGTAAATCTGAAAGTCTAAAAGTATTGAGATCTAAGTTTATTTATATTGCATTTATGCATTTTTTGTCACTGTAAAGGTCGGGTGTAATGCACTAATGCGTCTTTTCTTTCTCTTCACTGACGGATGTCGTCTGACAGCTGTAATGCTGCTCATCTTGATGGAGTTCATGGTTTGTTTGTCTGAAAACACAGATTTGAATCTGCATGACCGCATCAGTCTCTGGGGTGGGGTGTGTTTGTGTCCCTCAGGTCAGTGTGTTGTGTTGGGCAGGTGTAGCTGAGTTTGACCCCTCGGGACAGTCAGATGATCAGCACAAAGGTGCTAACGTTGCTGTTTGAGAGCCGTCTGGTGTGTATTTGAAAGGTCAGGTGGGAAACTGCATCACACACACTCATGCACTGCTGCACACTGCTGTCAGACATGACAGGACTCACACCATCAGCTCTCATGATTCATTCTCACAAACAACGCCAGAATTCAGATCTACTGCTAAATCTGTCTTTACATTTATTTACAAATGTATCAAAATTAAGGGCTGTGCAAAGATTATGATTAATCACATCCAAAATAAAAGTTTGTGTTTACATAATATATGCATGTGTGCTGTGCTGTGTATAATTATTTTGTATAAATACACACATGCATGTATATATGGAGCCCTCAAAGCGTATTCACTTTATAGCCCTTAATCCTGTAATTGTGGACAAATGTGGGCACAGAGGACTGAGGTGTGATCCTAATTTTTATTTACTATAAATGTTATATCGCTGTCTTCGATAAAGTTTTGTCTATCCATTTATGGTGTTCTTTTTTATTTTGGGGGTATTTTTGAATTTATTTACTTAAAAAATACCATATTTTCTATGTAAATTATGCTTTTTTTTTTTTTAAATTAACTACATTAAAATATCATTCCAATAAGTTCTTAGAGCTAAAACCTAAAGATGAAGTGACTTTGCTGTTATTTTGGCTTATTTTATAATGCTCTAAATTACAGTTTTTCCCATTCATTTCTATGGGTGCCCATTTTTGACCCAAATACAAGATTAAGGAGTTTTGTTTTTTCACCCACTTAACATTGTAGAACACATCACAATATTCCTCATTATAATAATTTATGCGCAGAATAAAGGGGCGGGGCCTGGTTGAGTTAGTAGTGTGGTAGCCCTCAAACCGTATTCACTTTATAGCCCTTAATCCTGTAATTGTGGACAAATGTGGGCACAGAGGTGTGATCCTAATTTTTATTTATTATAAATGTTATATCACTGTCTTCGATAAAGTTTTGTCTATCCATTTATGGTGTTTTTTTTTATTTTGGGGGTATTTTTGAATTTATTTCCTTCAAAAAGTACCATATTTTCTATGTAAATTATGCTTATTTTTATGTTTTATTTTTTAATTTTTTTTTTAACTGCATTAAAATATCGTTCCAATAAGTTCTTAGCGCTAAAACCTAAAGATGAAGAGACTTTGCTGTCTTATTTTGTCTTATTTTATAATGCTCTAAATTACAGTTTTTCCCATTCATTTCTATGGGTGCCCATTTTTGACTCAAATACAAGATTAAGGAGTTTTTTTTCCACCCACTTAACTTTGTAGAATTGAGTCAAAAAAAAAAAATTGTGTGTGTTCAGGAGGCAAACTTAGGAAAAGTAGCCAAGTCTTGTAGCGCTCAGATCAAGGGAAGTATTTTTTTAAAAAATAAATCAAAACTATTTTGCCCACATTTGTCCAGAATACGGTTTTAGGGTTAAGAAAAGGTGTTATTCATATATAAAATATTTATATTTATGATAGATAGATAGATAGATAGATAGATAGATAGATAGATAGATAGATAGATAGATAGATAGATAGATAGATAGATAGATAGATAGATAGATAGATAGATAGATAGATAGATAGATAGATAGATGCAATAATACACAATATCAAAATTCGTCTCAGATGGCCAAATTTGCACCGTGTGAACCCGGCTTTAAGAGACTCTCACACAGACTCGATTAACTGGCTTCACTCACTGCCTCCATTCCTGATCACAATCACAAACCAGTTTGATAAACTCGTCCGTCACACTGAATGACAGTATCTAAATCCCGTCTGTCCGGATGACGGACGAGAGACGTTTTCTTAAAGTTGATCCGAGAGCTGGTTCTGGTTCGCATCCCATCCTCTATCCGACAGACGTCCGGGAAGACATGAATGAGCCTTCAACCCATATACCAGAGGAAAAGGAGAATAATAACACTTATTCTTAGAAGAAGAATCAGCATTTGTGCCGTTTGATAATCAGATTACATTCTCAGACGCCCCATGATGTAATTCAGATGCTGTCCGGGAAACGCCTCCTCATAAAACAACAGTGTATTTCACTGAAGCCGCGTGTGCTTTAGGAGCCTCCGCGTTCGGGCCCTTTACTATGGAAAAGAGAACATGTGTTAGCCATTTGCTTAGTTAAAGGGATAGTTCACT
Source organism: Cyprinella venusta (assembly GCA_038021265.1). NCBI lineage: Eukaryota > Metazoa > Chordata > Actinopteri > Cypriniformes > Leuciscidae > Cyprinella > Cyprinella venusta. The sequence continues at coordinate 2,209,400 of CM075873.1, forward strand.
TTGAAATTAATTTTTGATATGTTTTAGCTTCCCTCAAGGGCATCCATGATGTAGGTGTCTTTGTTTCCGCTTCGGTCTGGAAGTGATATCTCGCGTGTGTACGTCACTCATTATTTACACAGAGATTTCGGAAGTGTTATCTAGTGTTGTGTATCGTTTGAATTTGAACGATTCCGATTCCTTGTTTCGATTCCGGTTCCTAACGATTCTCGATTCCGATTCTTTTAAGAGGCAGGGTCAAAATAGTTTAGCTAACCTTGCTAACCAACGGTCTTTCTGAAGGAAATACTCCTTCTGTCACAAATTTTCGTAAGATTTCGTTATTTTTAGAAAAGTGAAGCCACACTTTGGACCGCCGACGTAAGCTACTCATGTTCGACTCGCGCGGTTATGCCACCACTTCCGGTAGACGCTTCTTCATTGGTGTTGTTCAGCGGTTTCTTCTTCCGCTCGGCGGACTGTGAATATCGAAACAAGGAATCGAAATTTTAACTTTTGAACGATTCCGGGAAAAACGAAAAGTTAGTCCCGGTTCCAATCGATACTCGATTCTCGATACCCAACCCTAGTGTTACCCTTCACTGTGAAGATCTAAACATATTTAGATATACAGGAAATCGCAATGGAAGATGATTTCGAAATATCAAGACAACGTTGATTTTTTTTTTCCGCAACCTGCGCGAGAGATCACTTCTGGCGCTTGAGCAGACCTCAGATCACTTGGACGTGGCTTTGGTTACAAGTAGGGTTGGCTATCGAGAATCGAGTATCGATTGGAACCGGGACTAACTTTTCGTTTTTCCCGGAATCGTTCAAAAGTTAAAATTTCGATTCCTTGTTTCGATATTCACAGTCAGCCGACCAGAAGAAGAAACCGCTGAACAACACCAACAAAGAAGCGTCTACCGGAAGTGTTGGCATAACCGCGCGAGTCGAGCATGAGTAGCTTACATCGGCGGTGCAAAGTGTGGCTTCACTTTTCTAAAAATAACAAAATCTCGGCAAAATGCAAAATTTATAACAAAAAAGGAGTATTTCCCTTTAGAAAGGAGTATTTCCTTCAGAAAGACCGTTGGTTAGCTAAACTTTTTTGACCCTGCCTCTTAAAAGAATCGGAATCGAGAATCGTTGGGAACCGGAATCGAAACAAGGAATCGGAATCGGAATCAGAATCGTTCAAATTCAAACGATACACAACCCTAGTTACAAGAGGTAAAAACAATATAAATTCTGTTCGTTTTCTCACACAAACCGCTCGTTTCGTGTCTTAGGCCATCAATGTGTACTTACATTAACGAGTCACTTCTCTATGCGTGCTTTTTGAGGTGGTGACCATAGACCTCCATTATATGACTGACAGACAATGGTTTGACCTAAAAATATCAAAATTGAAACTACTGTGGAAACAAAGACACTTACATCTTGGATGCCCTTGAGATAAGCTAAAACACACCAAAAATTAATTTCAAAGTGAACTGTCCCTTTAAGACAAGACATTGCTCATATTTAGTTATTTGACAGGAAGTGCAGCTGAGGTGACTCATAAGAGTCTTCATTATGGGAAACGGAAGGAAAGAAATGAACTGAAAGTAGCAAATGTTGTAACGGTATAAATATTTTATAATATTTGTGCTGGAATTGAACTCGAGGTCATCACAGAACATTGGTTGATTCTCTAATGATGATCTTTCAGTGTTAGCAGCTGTACATTTCCCATCTATACACTCTAAAAATGCTGGGTTGTTTTAACCCAACTTTGGGTCAAATATGGACGTAACTAAACGCTGGGTTAAAAATGTAATTCACCCAATGGCTGGGTTTGTCCATATTTGACTCAAAGTTGGGTTAAAACAACCCAGAATTTTTAGAGTGTAGTGAAGATACTTATGAAAGACTATCTTCTGCTCTTCATATATTCGATCAAAAATACAGTAAAAACAGGAATATTGTGAAATATGTTAGTGTCACATGATGTTTCTGATTATTATCAGAGTTGAAAACCACTGTGCTGCTGAATTTTGGTGGAAAATGTGATACTTGAAAGGTCAAAAGAACGACATTTATTTGTAATTGAATTGTTTTTAACATTATAAATAATATATACTGTTAGTTTTGATCAGTTGAATGCGTCTGTTGTTCGAGGGAAATGATTGTTAGGTGGTCGTCCATCATAAAGTTCAGCTTGCTGACTTGCTGAAGTCTGAGGGTGTATATGATGCTGTTTGTTCGTGTGTTTTCTTAGAAATGCGCTCGTGTTGTTAACTTAACTCTTAACTAAACGTTGGGTTAAAAATGTAATTCACCCAATGGTTGGGTTTGTCCATATTTGACTCAAAGTTGGGTTAAAACAACCCAGAATTTTTAGAGTGTAGTGAAGATACTTATGAAAGACTATCTTCTGCTCTTCTTCATATATTCGATCAAAAATACAATAAAAACAGGAATATTGTGAAATATGTTAGTGTCACATGATGTTTCTGATTATTATCAGAGTTGAAAACCATTGTGCTGCTGAATTTTGGTGGAAATACTTGAAAGGTCAAAAGAAAGGCATTTATTTGTAATTGATTTTTTTTTAAAAAAACATTATAAATAATATATACTGTTAGTTTTGATCAGTCGAATGCGCCTGTCGTTCGAGGGAAATGTTTGTTAGGTGGTTGTCCATCATAAAGTTCAGCTTGCTGACTCACTCGCGTGTGTATGATGCTGTTTGTTCGTGTGTTTTCTTAGAAATGCGCTCGTGTTGTTTCAGGAAGTAACGGTTGTAACGGCAGGAAGTCAGGGTTTACCCTCTTGCTCTTACTCTGTGTTTTACTGTCAGGTTATGGGATAAATGTGATCAGGATTTGTAGATTTAAACAAATGTAGATCTATTCGTTGAGTTCCAAACGTTGTGATTGGATAATGAGAAACTGCTTCAGCCAATCACAGGCTGTTCCACTGACAGATGTTTTGCATATAGACTGCAATGATGTAATGCACTATTACTGTGGTTATGATGACCATCTGTGCAGATGAATCATAAACTGGCCTGAATTTTGCTTTGGAAAATAGGGGAAATTCCTACTTTTTAATTTGTGGGTGGGTTTATCCTTTTTTTCTTGGGACTATGCAGTGTATAATGAGCAATACACGTGACGGCACGCAATCCTGCACTGAAATTCAGGCTCTGTTAAAGGCAAATATTATGATCTGAACTCCACCTCATTGTGAATGTTAAAGGAGACATATCATGCAAAATCCACTTTTTTAGCCCTTAAATGCATTTTGTTGTATATTTGGAGTGTTTATAAGTACAGAAAAGATGAAATTATTCTCTTCAGGTGCTTCGTTTATATCTTTATATTCTGTTTTGGTCATATTTTTCAACCTGTTCGGATTTTCCTGTTGTCTATTACGTTTTTTGAACAATTACGTCACAGGATTTGCAGCGGAACTGACAAATAAGGACATTGACTACCGGTCCAACACTTCGAGCAATCCGCCATTATTATTTCTCGCTCCGATTTTGTAGTCCAAGCTCCATGGTGCAGAAGTTACGGGAGGGCTTGTCAAAATGTTCGGTTGTTGGATGTAGTGACCTGAAGCACTTCAAGGATCCCCAATCCAACAACCTCCGCCAGTATAAAGAATGGTTTGCCGATCGACTTCGTTTGAATGAGGGGTAAATTCCTTCTATCATTAGCTGCTGTGTTTGTTGACGCTTTCTAAATGCAAGTTATCATATTATTATCATACAGATTTTTAGTGGTAAGATCAGACCGCAGTCATTTATCTTGTCAGAGTGCTTGTTTTAACAAGAGAAATAGTCGACTTTCACTAATAACACAACATAGTTAACTTTACATACCACTGCATCCATATGAAGACGTTGTTCTGCAGGTTCGTCGTCGTCTTTTTCAAATCGCTCGCTCTGGCTCGAATACGTAACGCTTGATGGACAAGTCTTTTGTTGACATTTTGTTGACGTGTGAATAAAAATGTTCTTTGAAACTATAGTAATCGTATATCTCTTATCAAACTACAATAATGGCTGAACGCGGGGAGTTGAACCGACCGTGAACTCAGCGACCTGGAGAGCGGGCGGGGAAAGACGCAACTCCTTTTTATTTAAAGGGGACGCTTCGAAACGGGTTGCTCACAGAAGCACATCAGAAAAGAGGTAGAAAAGGGGCCTGTTGAGCTATAATAATGAGGAATTCAGACCCAAGCATTGCAGTTATGCTTTATATAGACCACAAATGTATGATTTATAAGTAAAAATGAATGATTTAAAAGCATGATATGTACCCTTTAACTCTGTTCAAGTTTGTCAGTGTTTAAGATTGTTACTGCAGATTGTCTGGAGTGTGATGATGGTCAGTTATGCGTGACCAGTGTCTCTGAGCTGAACATTTACACACACTGTTGTCGATGCTAATCCTATAAAGCCTATAAATCACGTTTGAATCCCTGCTTATGGGATCAAGATCATTTTTAGTTGTTTTGTCTTATTTTAATATATTTATATATTCTGTGAGGTTTGCTGAGGCTCTAGTGTTCACTGGACGCCTGTGGAGAATCAGTCAGATGATGTTTGTCTGAATCTAGTGATGTGCAGAGGATTGATTTAGGGTCTGGATTAGAGATTAAAACATATTAACCTGATAGAAAAACAATGGAAGTCTATGAGACGAGCTCACTATAGTGTGTGTGTGTGTGTGTGTGGTCAGTGGAATGTGCTTTGTTCAAGCTGTGGATTAAGTCAGTCAGCCAAAGTTGTGTGTGTGTGTGTGTGTGTGTGAGAGAGGACTGAGATAGTTTTTAAATAGGTTGTGAGTCACTGGATTAGATTCTGAGGTGCAGACGCAGGTGCACAGATACGTGTGTGTGTACAGTGTGTGTGTGTTAATTAGTCAGTCACGCAGTTTATCAATGAAACGACTCCTGTCCTGTCCTGGACTCCTGTCCGACTCCTGTCCTTCACACGTGAAGTACCGTCAAACCGCAGTGAAGTGGCAAAGTGCCGTGCTGTCATTTATTTTTTTGTTTGTTTTTTGTTTATCTCAATATAGACTTCAATGAGGGTTTACGAGCCTACAGTATTGGCCCCATAATTATCGAATTATGACACACCCTCCTTTTAAATAAACTAAAAAAATATTATCTTATGTGACTCTGGATCACAAAACCAGTCACAAGTCGCACGGGTTTATTTGTGGCAATAACCAAAAATTAATATAAAATAAAATAAAAAATTCAATAAATAATTGACATTTATTGAATAAAAATAAAATAAAAAATTGCTCAATAAAAAAATGACCCTATGTGACTGGTTTTGTGTTCCAGTCACCTACACTCTAAAAAATGCTGGGTTATTTTAACCCAAATTTGGGTCAAATATGGACAAACCCAAATGTTGGGTTAAACACGTAATTGTAAATTTTAACCCAACTTCAAATTTCACTTTCAACTGTATATTTTTTTAATTACGTTTTTAACCCAACATTTGGGTTTGTCCATATTTGACCCAAATTTGGGTTAAAATAACCCAGCATTTTTTAGAGTGTATATAAATATTTCTGCATAGCTATAATATTGAAAACATTTACACATCTCGGTGACTGACAGCAGTGAAACTCCCTTTGACCTGCAGTCTCTCATTAACAGACAGATTAATCTGTCTAATCTCTCTCTCTCACACACACACACACTCTCACAGGTGTATTAGGTGGAGTGTGTGAACGTTTGTGATTTAATCCCAAAACTTGTTTTGATGTTTGGTGTGTCTGAGAAGTTTTATTTGTGCTTGACTCACTGAATGTTAATCAAACTCTCATTAATAGAGCCGAGTGTGACGACGTACACACACACACACACACACACACACACATACAGACTGTTTGAATGGCTTTCTTTGTGAGTTTTAACCCAGTAGATTCTCTGTCCGGGTGGATGTCAGATGCACTCAGGCTTGCAAACACAGGCGGAATATTAAGTGTGTGTGTGTGTGTGTGTGTGTTAGTGCTGGTAAAACTAGTTTCAATCTGCAGTTTAACAAGCTTCAAGTAACGGCAGGATGGTGAAGACATATGGTAACACTTTTAAACAGGCGGTGCAACTTCAGTTTCTTGTGTTGTTATATGAAAACAGTTTTTAAACTTGTTATTAAGAGGCTGAACATTTAATTCAGTAACTGTAATAATAATATATGATGAAAGCTTCGACAATTATCGTGATATGAAAATTTGATGGCAGTTTTTATTTTTGGGTGAGCCAAAAATAGCTTTAACAAAGTGATGCGTTTTAGTTAGGGCTGTCAAACGATTAATCGCGATTAATCGCATCCAAAATAAAAGTTTGTGTTTACATAATATATGTGTGTGCACTGTGTATAATTATTTTATATAAATACACACATGCTTGTATATATTTAAGAAATATTTTCATGTATATAGATTTATATATAATTTATATTATATATAAATATTTAATATATAAATAAATATACATGCATGTGTGTGTATTTATATATATATATATACAAAATAATTATAAACAGTGCACCCACATATATTATGTAAACACAAACTTTTATTTTGGATGCGATTAATCGTTTGACAGCCCTAGTTTTAGTTCATTGTGAAGTTTTGAATTGAAAATGCTTGAATTTAACACAATACTTCTCTGCAAAAATGAACAAAATGACACTTATGTGACTGTTAATGACTGATGGACATGATTCGGACTTTTAAATTCTTGCCTCGGATCATTTATATGCTCTCCTATTTAACTAGAAAGCATTGTATTGGGTTTTTGTCATGTCACACGTGAGTTTTTACTAGAAAATACATTATTTCAACTAGCTGAGATACAGTCATGCTAATTGAGATAGTCATTTTAATAGTACTGGCACTGCTCAAGTCTGGTGTGAACAAACACAGTGTGTGTGTGTGACGTTGTGAGACATTTGATGTACTGAAAGTATAATATTTCTACACCAAACTGTCATTCAAATAAGTGGACACACACACACACACACATGTTTGCTTTTGCAGAAGCTCAAAGAACGGCCATGGTCAATATTGTGAGAAACGTTTAAACTTTTGCATTTTCTGCAGAAAATGTGAATGCCGATTTATAAAAGTCCCTTTGTTTTCATGACATGAGCTCTTTCTCTCCCTGTCGGATAATGGTTGGTCATTATGTGGTCGTTATTGAATTATTCGCCTCTGACATCACTTCCTTTTTCTGTCCCTGTCAGCGGAGGGAATTTTCTCTCAGTTTATCCTTATCGACACGATCAAACTCATGTTCTCATGTTTTATTGTTATCCTCTAAAAATGTTCATGATCCCTTTGAACTATGGTTATTGTTATATTTAACTATTACTAAATTTAAAACCATAAAAAAGTTTGTTACTTACAAATAAACAAATTAAAAAAATGTTAATAAACTTATAGTTTATCTTAATGTTCTAAAATAACTAAAACTGAAATGAAATGAATAAAAAATATATTAAAAATGACAAAACCACAAAACCTTACAAATAAAAACATATATATAAATATATATATATATAAATAGATATATTAAAAAATAGATATATTAAAAATGACAAAACCACAAAACCTTACAAATAAAAAACGTTTATATATATATATATATATATTAAAAAAATAGATATATTAAAAATGACAAAACCACAAAACCTTACAAATAAAAAACGTTTATATATATATATATATATATATATATATATATATATATTAAAAAAATAGATATATTAAAAATGACAAAACCACAAAACCTTACAAATAAAAAACGTTTATATATATATATATATATATATATATATATTAAAAAAATAGATATATTAAAAATGACAAAACCACAAAACCTTACAAATAAAAAACATATATATATATATTTAATATATCTATTTTTTAATATATCTATCTATATATATATATATATAGATAGATATATTAAAAATGACAAAACCACAAAACCTTACAAATAAAAAAAATTATATTATATATATATATATATATATATATATACGTTATTTCAAATACTCGACTGATTTTGACAAAAACCGCTAGCATTTTAGCCTTTTAACTTCAATAAAAGCTGTTAGCATTTTAGCCTTAGCGATGGTTTATTGTTGTATCCACAGCGTCTGTTGTCCTGGTAACCTGGTTAACCGCCCCTAAACAGGGTTGCTGGGTATCGTGGTGTTGAGAGGAAGTGTTTGTTTAGTTGTGGAGAAACTGTTTGTGTTATTGTCTGAATGAAAGGTCTTCAGTGAGGTCCTGTTGCTCTGCAAGGGTCAGTCCATTGTGTGTGTGTGTGTGTAACAGGAGCTTATTCATGCGTGTAACTGTTCCTCTGCGTCCAGCCAAGCGTTATCACTGAAAGCATGTTACCACCGTGAGCAGAGCGCGCTCGGAGGAAGCAGGCGAGCTTAGCTTAAAGGACTTCCTGTTGACATGTAGTCTCACACACACACACACACACACACTGTTAATGTACTGTACAGTTAAGTCTATTCTTTAGTCTTTGTTTATCCTCAGCATTCTCTTTGTTTTATTATATAAAGTCAGTTTGCTGCATGATGGAGAACCCTAAGGAGGGATCTTAGTTTGTCAAGGTCATTTAATACACACTAAAATGAAGAAATCATATTTTGCATGAAGAAAATTAAACCCTATTTTTTCCTTCTTTTTTGTGTTGCTTTGTGACAATTTTCTTGTCTCATCTTCCTTGAACTCGTTATTTTAATGTAATTATTTACATTATTACTGTACATTACAATTACAATGTAATTAATTACATTATTTTACTTTAAAGTTGCATATATTTTGGTAGTATATTTGTTGCACTGCCTTTAAAGGATCGGTAGACAAATAAAATAAAGTATAACATGAACATTTTGAAAAAAAAAACTTTTTATTTTTTATTACAGTGACACATTAAATTGGAGGAACGATGCTGAAAATTCAGCTTTGATCAAAGGAATAATTAACAGTTATAAAAATAGTAATATAATAATAATATATAATAATTAATAGTTAACATATAGTCACAAAACAGTTTTAACTGTAATTATATTACTGTTTTTTTAATATTATGATGTTATATACTTGAACACATGAAACTCTAAACCTATTAAATGACATTATCCTGCCTTTTTGTTCTTTATTTAGACTAAAACAATGCTCTGCTAATGTGTGTGTGTGTCCTTAAGCAACTTTTGCATGTGTGTGTCTTTGTGACACTTCCTGTGAGCACTATGTGCAGGAAGTGGCTTGTCACATTTTTAACGGGCGTGACTGGTGTGGCCCAGATTATGACATCATTTCAACACACACACACATGGCCCAAGCTTCAGTTGGCAAACCGAAATGGACATTTGTCTCCATGGAAACCAAGCAGACAGAAATTACCATACACACTCATGAAAGAATGCACAGTCCTTCATAACAGGTTATCGATTTTTAAAAGGAAATGAGAAATGGAGAAGCTGTCATCTCCATGTGTGTGTTTGGGTTACTCTTTAACATTAATTCGATCTGACTAAAACATGACAAAAATACAATTTAAAGGTACAATAAGTATGAATTTTGTATCAAAATATCCAAAAACTCCTTAAACGGTGTTATTTATTTCAATTGTGTACTTTCATTATCCTAAATATTTCCAAGAATTGGAGCCGTCCCTGTTCACTTGTCGCCTGTCAATCACGTAACAGCCTCGCTGTCGCTGGTTTCCGCTTGTACTGCGATAGTAACCACGGCGACAGATGTGGACAACAGCATTACGGCCTGCTAGGTTCCACTTGTACGGTGTTGGTAACCATGGTGACAGATGTGGACAACAGGATTTCGGCCTGCTAGGTTCCGCTTCTAGGGTGATAGTAACCATGGCGACAGATGTGGACAACAGCATTACGGCCTGCTAGGTTCCGCTTGTACGGCGATAGTAACCATGGCGACAAATGTGGACAACAGCATTACGGCCTGCTAGGTTCCACTTGTACGGTGTTGGTAACCATGGCGACTGTCAGACGTGGACAACAGCATTACGTCCTCCTAGGTTCCGCTTGTACGGTGATAGAAACCACGGCGACAGACGTGGGCAACAGCATTACGGCCTGCTAGGTTCCACTTGTACGGTGATAGTAACCATGGCGAAAGACGTGGACAACTGCATTACGGCCTGCTAGGTTCCACTTGTACGGTGATAGTAACCATGGCGACAGACGTGGACAACAGCATTACGGCCTGCTAGGTTCCACTTGTACGGTGATGGTAACCATGGCGACAGACGAGGACAACTGCATTACAGCCTGCTAGGTTCCACTTGTACGGTGATGGCAACCATGGCGACAGATGTGGACAACAGCATTACGGCCTGCTAGGTTCCGCTTCTAGGGTGATAGTAACCATGGCGAGTGGCGACAGATGTGGACAACAGCATTACGGCCTGCTAGGTTCCACTTGTACGGTGATGGTAACCATGGCGACAGACGAGGACAACTGTATTACGGCTCGCTAGTTTCCGCTTGTACGCCGATAGTAACCATGGCGACAGACGTGGACAACTGCATTACGGCTCGCTGGTTTCTGCTTGTACAGCGATAGTAACCATGGCGATAGACGCAGACAACTGCGTTACGGCTAGAGACATTTAAAATATTTGTTGTTGTTTCTTTCAAACATTATGGACCCCACCCCCCCAAAAAAAAAAAAAAATTGGAAAGCTCTACTCTACTCTTACAGCTCTGTATTAGTTTGATATTTTGTCTGAAACATTGTTTCCTGTGATTACATTGTGACCCTGTCAGTGTGTGTGTGTGTGTGTGTGTGTGTGTGTGTATTGATTGTTGGGGTGTGTCTTTTTTAAGGGTGTAGCTGTGCAGAAATAACTTTTTGAGGTTAAGGAATGAGAAAGAATTGACAAACTTTGTGTGTGGTCAAATTATAAATACTTCACGCACTCTCTCTCTCTCGCTCTCGCTCTCTCTCCCTCTCTTTCTCTGTCTTTCTCTCACTCACTCACTCTCTTACACACACACTTTCTCTCTCTCTGTCTCTCTGTCTCTCTCTCTCTCTCTCTCTCTCACACACACACACACACACACACCAGAAGGTCACCTTGAGGTTTTTGCATTTGACTGGTTTGCGGCTGGTGAAGTGGGAGGAGCCAGATGGCTGTAGGGATGCTGTGACATTCACATGTTTTACTTAATGTGTTTGTTTATATTTTGGGGTTTTATTGTTTTTTTTTAAATTTCTAAAATATATTCATAAAGTAATAAAAAAAAATATATATATATATATTAAAGACACGGCTAAAGGTCATATTTATGATCTTAAATGTTAAATATGATGTCTCTAATCATACTGTAATGTTGACTGGCTCTTTGCATGAGTTTCTGTATCAGTATCAGTGATCCTGGCCTTCATTCACAGTACATTACACGTGCTTCTTATTAATAAACATATATATAGATCATGTAATATCTCTCTGTGGTAACATTTATTACACACAAGTTTTGCTATCCACATTCCTCAGCGCAGGTCATGTGATCTCAGCTGGTATAGTTTTGTGAGGTCAAAGGTCACGTCTCTTATCACATTCCACGATGCTGACTCACAGATTCTCCAGTAACGTCTGGAGATTGGAGAATCGGCATGTTTTGATTGGTCACCATAGAAACGCTGATTATAACAGGTGACTGTTGATTTCCAGTGAGGAGGAAGTGATGCGCTGATGTTTATTGCTGACCTGCACTGCCCTCGTGTGGCAGGATTGCGCTGGTGCCACATTGATTTATGTCCAGTTATTAACTGATATTAACCTTATGGCTTTCCTAATGAAATGTGATTTTTCCATGTCTTAAATTCAATAATATAGAAACTGTGTTGTGTTATTATAGTTGTGTAATAGTCTTAGACCCCTTGATTCCTTTTTTTCTTTTCCACCTGTTGTCCTCCCTCTCTTTCTGTGGGCTCTCATGTTTTTCTTCTCTTCTCTCGGTATTTAGTTTTCATTTTTTTTTCTGTTTCCTGCTTCTGTACAGACTCTCAAACGGCTGATTCCTGATGAGGTAGGTTCACACACGTGTGTTCTGTGTGTTTTAACTCTCTTGTCGCCTCCTTCCCTGTAACACCACTGACATCATCACCGTGACCTTTCACCCCTCACGATCCGTCTGTAACGCACGCTTTGCCTTCACCCGTCTGATCACTGCAGAACTGAACACCTGACCTCGGATCAGTGTTTGTGCTGACACACTGCAGAAACTGAGCTGACGTCAATACACGTTCAGTGATCTCACACACACACACACTCACTCACTCACTCACTCACTCACTCACACACGCTCACGTCGCACGCATCACGCTCAAACGTGTGTGTTTGTCTGAAGGGTTTTTGATGTTTTAGCACTGGGTCACACCGGTTGAAACTGAAGGTCATTCCAGAATAATATAATGTATATTTGTCTCGAGCGGAGTCATGTTTCATGTGTTATGTGTTTTGATAATTGCTGTTATGGGAAGTTATAGTTCTATATAAGGCCAGTATTGACCAGACAATACAGATAAAATAATACCAGAACACATTTTATTTCAATTTATTTCAGTTTGTGTAATAATGACTTTGTCATTTTATTATTTATGCATATATTTAGTTTATTTTTATTTGTTTATTTATGAACTATGCATTTTTTTTTATTTTTTTTGTTTGTATTTATTTATTTAATACTTATTTATTTGTTTACTTCTGTTTATTTACTTTTTCTCTTATCAACAAGACATATCATATAGTGCATCTGTTAATTTTATTAAATATTAAAATTTGTATTATTTTCAATATGAATGTTGGATCATTTATTTAAAAAAAAGTAATTATATGAATAAAAAATTAAATAAATTAAATGTATTTTTAACTATATGAATAAAAAAAGTCATATTGTTCATGAAGATAAAATTACTTTTTACTTATCAAATAAAATTATTTAAATAAAATGTTGAAGGATAGTGTCATGTGGGTTTTGCTTTGATACATTACATTTTTTTGTAGGGCTGTGCAAAAATTAATTGCGATTAATCGCATCCAAAATAAAAGTCTGTGTTTACATAATATATTTGTGTGTGCTGTATATAATTATTTTGTATATATAAATACACACACATGCATGTATATTTTTAAAAATTATTTGCACTTAAATTCTGCATATATATTTAAATACAAAATCTATATTATATAAATATAATAATTTTATATATGAATAACATTTTCTTAAATATATACATGCATGTGTGTGTGTTTATATATACAAAATAATTCTATACAGCACACACAAATATATTATGTAAACACAGACTTTTATTTTGGATGCGTTTAATCGCAATTAATTTTTGCACAGCCCTAATCAAAATCTTTTATTTTTGACAGAAATATGAGATTATTATACGGCAAAAAATCCAAACGCTTTCATGAACTTGACATGCTTTAGATTAGATTTATCTCTTTGTTTGTATTTCATTGAGGTTTATTTTTTTCAAGATTGATTGATTGATACTTTATATAACATTTTTGTTTAATAAACCCCAAACTCTCAAATGAGTGTAGATGTGAAGTGTCAGGCTTTATGATCCATCATCACGTGTCCTGATTATCTGAGGACGCCTCTGTAAGTTCAGACTTGAACAGATTCCTCAGGAGAGCTGCATTCTGCCGGATTACACCATTCTTCTGGAATTTCCTCAAACACATTTTATTCTTGTTGATTGACTGACTTGTTGAGATACGAGCATAAAGACAATTATTAAATATGAGATAATATCAGTTCTCTGATCCCAGCCGAGAATGTTTGGTCTAATTAAACTCTGTTCAGAAGACTAGTGCACTGCATTATGCAACAGTACACATCTCCAACAGAAGTGTGTTATATCACACTAGAAATGAAAGGTCAATTCGAGCACATTGCATCATGGGATATATAATTTCAGACAGTGAGTTTCAGACAGGCCATGTTTACTAAACCTTCACACACTGTGCATGGTGTAGGATGTTAGTATGCCGTTCTGAATATGCAGTGACTATCCTCATGAGTGTTTCTGCTGTTTGACCTTTTGCCCTTTGACCCTGTCAGCTGGAGCGCTTCACCAGCATGCGGACGAAGAAGGAGAAGGCGGTCCCGACGGCGAACAGACACTCAGCGGTCGCCCAGTATGAGCTCCCGTCCCAGTCCTCGTCCCTGCACGAGCTCTCAGACGACCATGTGCTCGACCTGTTTGAGCAGATGCTGGTGAGTGTGTGTGTGTGTGAGAGAGAGTATAAGGCCCCGTCCACACTACTGATTAATTAAAAACATTTTTTTAAAATAATGATAATATAAATAAAAAAGGATTTTAAATATAAATATATTCAATTAATACTTATTAAATTATATATATATATATATATATATATATATGTATGTTTACTTCTGTTTATTTACTATTCCTCTGATCAACAAGACTATGGTGGAATATTTAAATATGTATTATTTTAAATATGAATGTTGGATGATTTATTTTAAAAAATGTTATTTTTAATTATATTAATAAAAAAATCATATTGTGTATGAAGATAAAAATTAAAAAATATTGTGCATGAAGAAAAAAAAAAAATATATATATATATATATTAGGGCTGTCAAACGATTAATCGCGATTAATCACATCCAAAATAAAAGTTTGTGTTTACATAATATATGTGGGTGCATTGTGTTAAATTATTTTAATAAATACACACACATGCTTGTATATATTTAAGAAATATTTTCATGTATATTCTGTATATGGATTTATATCTAATTTAGATTATATATAAATATAAATGTTTTATATATAAATAATATTTTTTTCTTAAATATACATGCATGTGTGTGTTTTTATATATATACAAAATAATTATACACAATGCACCCACATATATTATGTAAACACAAACTTTTATTTTGGATGCGATTAAACTCACTTTTTGGTAAGATCTATTAATTTATTTTAAAAAAAAATTATGGTATGAATTGGTATGGTATTAATAAATTAATTTATATTTTTAGTTTATTTAATTAATATACATATTCTGGTAACACTTATACACAGTAAGGTTCATTAGTACAATAAGGTTCATCTGTTAACATTAGTTAA
Source organism: Cyprinella venusta (assembly GCA_038021265.1). NCBI lineage: Eukaryota > Metazoa > Chordata > Actinopteri > Cypriniformes > Leuciscidae > Cyprinella > Cyprinella venusta. The sequence goes on from CM075873.1 coordinate 2,224,591, forward strand.
TACACAGTGAACTAACATGAGCAAACAATGAACAGCTGGATTTTTATTAAATAACATTAACAAAGTTAATAAATGCATTAATGCTGTAAATAATGCATTGCTCATTGTTAGTTCATACATTAACTAATGAACCGTATTGTAAAGTGAGACCAATATTTTTTGTAATAAAATGAATATTGTTTTGAAAAATATAATTTATATATTTATATAAATTTATTTATATTTTTTTATTTATAATTTATTTATACATTTATATTTTTCACGATAGGTGATTAATAGGTAATGATGGGTTATTTTAATTTTTAATTGTTCCTTCTCTCCGTCTGTCTGTAGGTGGATATGAATCTGAATGAGGAGAAGCAGCAGCCGCTGAGACAGAAGGATATCATCATCAAGAGAGAGATGGTGTCTCAGTATCTGCACACCTCCAATGCTGTAAGAACACACACACACTTTTTTTGTGGTCGTCAAGTAATTACTTATTCAAAACAAGTCAAGAGAGTATGTGATTTCTGACACAGCCTCTGTGAATAAATCAGTGTGTCTGAGGTGATGAACATGAGCAGGTGCTCTTCCGGTGGCGGTTTGATGCTCTTCCTGACACACACACACACACACACACACACACACACGGAGAGAGGATGTGGTTCACGTTTCTCTACAGATGTCAGAGAGGACACGGCTACTGTTATCTGGATTAGGGCTGTGAAAAGATTAATCGCGTTTAATCGCATCCAAAATAAAAGTTTGTGTTTACATAATATATGTGTGTGTAGTGTGTATAATTATTTTGTATATATAAATACACATGCATGTATATATTTAAGAAATATTTGCATGTATATACTTCATATACAGTATATTTGTACAAAATTAATATTATACATAAATATTTGATATATTAATAACAAATTTTTCTTAAATATATACATGCATTTACATGTCATTTCATTCTACAGCCACGGGACTAGTTTCAGATAGTTTTTTAGTTTTTGACCAATACAGATGAAATAATGTAAAACATATATTATCTGTTAACTTATTAATTATTAAAACATTTTAAAACAGCATTGTAAAAGTACAAAACTTCCGGTAGTCAGTACCAATATCATAGCAAATACTGTTGGAAGTATTTATTTAACTAACTTTTTTTTTAAGTAAATATATTAATTAAATACGATTATTGTTTATGATGATAATAATTCTGAGTAAATATAAACATTTTCAAAGGCTACATGCTGCTTAAATTTATTAAATAAATATATATATTTTTTAATTAAAATTAAGAACAAAGAAACGCATACACAACACAGGTCTATCAGTTTGCGTTTACACTCAAAGACAGATTTGTCGTATACTCTTAACACACACATATTTTGATCTATTTTGTTTAGCATCGTCCGTTTCAATGATTATATCAATCATCGCAGTTTTGGATTCAATCATAAACTTCAATCTTAAACTTTCTATTCTTCAAAGTCCGGAAAAAAAGCATCAGTTTCCATATAAAATATGAAGCTGCAATTATGTTTTCCGCACTGATCATAATAATCAGAGTATGATACAGGAGTAATGATGCTGAAAATTCAGCTTTGATCACAGGAAGTCAACAAGTCGATTTCTTTTGTGTTCAGCAGAAGAAAGAACCTCATACAGGTTTTGTGAATGATGACAGAATTTTAATTTTTTGGTGTACTGTCCCTTTAAGAGAAGAACTGACAACAAAAAGTTGTAAAGCTTTAATGTGCAACATGAGGCTTTCGGCCGTCATTACGGGTGTGTGACATCAGCACTGCACTTGTTCATGCTGTAAACTCATTCTACTCTGTGTGTGTGTGTGTGTGTGTGTGTGTGTGTGTGTGTGTGTTTTAGGGCAAGAGCCAGAAGGAGAGCTCGAAGTCGGCGCTGATATACATCCAGGAACTGAAGACCGATCTGAGAGACACACAGTTACTGGGCTGTCTGGAGTCACTGCGGGTGTCATTAAACAACAACCCCGTCAGGTAAACACACACACACTTACAGTGAGCCGTTTCTAAGCGTCTGATTTCAGCTGACCGCTGTGTGTGTGTTTCATTTCTTAGTTGGGTCCAGACGTTTGGAGACGAGGGTTTGGCTTTGCTCCTGGCGTTCCTCAAGAAACTTCAAGAAGAGAGAGATGAACCCTCGTATGACATAAACACACATACAAAATGTTCATTTTCAAGATGTATGCGATATAAGAGTGATTGAGTGAATTGAGTGTATTTCATTCACTAGTAGAGCTGCTGTGAAGTAGGTTGATTATTTTGTTTTTAAAACAAATATCAAGCAAATATTCTAGAAGAAAAATTTGAAAACTATATTTTATATAATATATATATAATTTAAATAATAACTATTCCTGATAAAGGTCTCATGACCACAACATTGCTTTAACCTTCAAATGGTCTTTGTTTCCTGTTTACACTTCTGGGCTTCGGGGTCTAAACGACCCCAACAATTGATTGAGTAATTGTACAAAAAATATACATTTTTAATCATACAAATAATATATCATTTTTTTTGTTTACTTCTCATCTATTCATTAATGCTGTGTTTTTGGAGATATAGTACTTTTGTATCAATATACCACACAATTCCTCAACTACACCATTAGCTTGCATATGAAATTTGATTTTTGATTTTTTTTTTTATGATACATTGCATTTATGCTCTAGTCTAGTAGGCCTTCATTTCTCTATAAAAAATTTCAGATTTATGCCGGATTTTTTTTTTTTTTTTTACACATGAAAATGTATTTAGTTTTTTTCACATTTCCCATTCATTTCAATGTGGGGTCGTATTGACCCACGAAGATCAGAGTGTAAACATTTTTTTTTTACATACCTTCAGATCAACCGAATCAAGCCCAGTTTTTTGTGTGTGTATCGATAGATAATGTATAAAAAGTCACAAATTCATATTCCACTGAGATGAAGGGAACCTTTTTTTTTATTAAGTAAAAGTCGATTGGGGTCGTATAGACCCCATGACCCGATTGAGGGCTACAATGAGATTTGTGCGCTATAGCATTGTGCATGATTCATCTGTTTTTGTTTGATTATTTACTTCTATTTATTCATTTGCACCTTTTGCTTATAGGATTTAAAGAGTTGCATTTTGCATTTTGTCTCAATTTAGTTGAAAATTAAGAAAAAAGGGACCATTGTAAATGTAGTCACGACTAAAGAGTTTTAATAGACACTTAATATTTTTGTATCTAATATACGACATATTAAGTATATTTTTTTTACCTAATATAGGTATTGTAACTGGAATGCTGTATTGACCAATCAGCATCCAGGATCAGAATTATTCATAATAAATGCAAATGATTTCAACATAAACCTGTGTTTCGCAGAAATGCTGGGATTGGTGTTAAATGTCAACATGAGATCATTCGATGCCTCAAAGCGTTCATGAACAACAAGGTGAGAGCAGATCTGAGCTGTTATTGAACACACACATCTGAAAGATGATATTAATGTCTCTCGCTCTCTCTCTCTCTTTTTTAGCACGGTCTTAAAGCCATGCTGATGTCACCAGAGGGAATCCCTCTCCTCGTGCGATCCATCAATCCTAAAGTCCCGCACATGATGGTGGATGTTGTCAGAATTCTGTCTGCCATCTGTATCCTGGAGCATCCGGCAAACAGGTGTGTGTGTGTGTGTGTGTGTGAAGCTGTGTTGAGCTGGTCTTTCACCAGATTATATCCACAAAAGCTCATCATGTACATTTTTGCCTGGTGCCAAATAGCTGCCCGATAACAAGTCATGTTCACCTGAGGTTACCATAGCAACAGTCCTTTAGTATAATTATGGGATGGAACACAGACAAAAACTTAATTACTGCCACTATAATCACTTTATTATAAATTATAGATTATTGCATTAGAAAACATATATGTACTAGTGCTGTAAAATCAATTATATATACAACACACACACACATGCATGTATACACACACATATATACATTTATGTTAGATGCTGTTCATCGATTTGACAGCTCTAATATTTACACAAATAATCATCTAATATTATTTTTTAAATATTTTATCTAAGATTTTTTTTTAAATATGACTTTTGTATTTATATTTTGAATAGGGCTGTGCAAAAATTAATTGCTATTAATCGCATCCAAAATAAAAGTCTGTGTTTACATAATATATTTGTGTGTGCTGTGTATAATTATTTTGTATATATAAATACAAACACATGCATGTATATATTTAAGAAAATGTGTTATTCATATATGAAATATGTATATTTATACAATATAGAATATGTATTTATATATATATATATATATATATATATATATATATACAGAATTTAAGCTCAAATAATTCTTAAATATATACATACATGCATGCATAGGTATTTATATATACAAAATAATTATATACAGCACACACAAATATATTATGTAAACACAGACTTTTATTTTGGATGCGATTAATCGCAATTAACTTTTGCACAGCCCTAATTTTGAAGTAAATTTATTTGTATAATTTCTGCTTGTTTTGTTTATTTAAAGTTGTAGTAATGTTTTATTAGTTTTTTTTAGTCTATGTAGTTTTTATTAAGTTTTAGCTTTTCTTAAAGTGAAATACTTATACATTAGTTAGTAATTTATTATAAATTAACGTACAATTATCATTCTGACTATGAAAAATCTTAAATGAGATTTATGAGGCACAGCTGAGATTGGCTGTTTTAAGATGCACCTCAAACGATCCACTGAAAAGGACTTTAATAAGTGAGATGATGTGTGTGTGTTTCAGTCACGAGCGTGTTCTGGAGTGTATCACTGAACATGGTGAAGAGCAGGAGATGGAGAGGTTCCAGCCGCTGCTGTCCGGCATGCAGAGGAACTCCATCGCTCTCAAGGTCAAACACACACTGCTGACACACAGGTTCAGTCAGTTCCCCTCCTGCCCTCATGATGTCGAATGAAACACGTGTGTGTGTGTGTGTGTGTGCAGGCCGGCTGTATGCAGCTGATCAACGCTCTCATCAGTCGCGTGGAGGAACTGGACTTCAGGATCCATCTGAGATCAGAGCTCATGAGGCTGGGACTCAAAGACATGCTGAAGGTCAGAACACACACACAGGGTTTCAGTGACACACACCAGAGCACAAACACAACACTGTACTTTCAGTTCAAGTAAAGGTTTAATGGGATCCTGTATAGAACTCTTCTGGACTCGATGTTAAATAAGCCTTTATGCCAACAAATATTCTTAAATAATTGCATAATGCTTTAGTTTAATGGGTCATTTCTGTTTAATTCATAATTTATTTAATAAAAACAAAGAATGGAACCCCTTTAATAATTTTTTATAATGTGATGGTATCTTGGTGACGACATGTACAGGCATAATCACACCATAACAAAAGAAAGAAGGAAAGAGGGCAATACAAATGAAGATGGATGGATTGATGGATGGATAGATAATTAGTTAGATGGATGGATAGATAGTTAGTTAGTTAGATGGATGGATAGATAGTTAGTTAGTTAGATGGATGGATGGATGGATGGATAGTTAGATGGATGGATAGATAGTTAGTTAGTTAGATGGATGGATAGATAGTTAGTTAGATGGATGGATAGATAGTTAGATAGATGGATAGATAGATAGTTAGTTGGATGGATAGATAGTTGGATAGATGGATAGTTAGATAGTTGGATGGATGGATAGTTGGATGGATGGATAGTTGGATGGATGGATAGTTGGATGGATAGATTGTTAGATAGTTAGTTGGATGGATAGATAGTTAGATGGATGGATAGATAGTTAGTTGGATGTATAGATAGTTGGATAGATGGGTGGATGGATGGATAGTTAGTTAGTTAGTTGGATGGATATATAGTTAGATGGATGGATATATAGTTAGTTAGTTAAATAGTTAGTTTGATGGATGGATAGATAGTTAGTTAGATAGATGGGTAGATAGATGGATGGATAGATAGTTAGGTAGTTGTTAGGTGGATGGATAGTTGGATGGATGGATGGATGGATGGATAGTTAGTTAGTTAGTTAGTTAGTTGGATTGTTAGTTAGATAGTTAGTTAGATGGATGGATAGATAGTTAGTTAGATGGATGGATAGATAGTTAGTTAGATGGATGGATAGATAGTTGTTAGGTGGATAGATAGTTAGATGGATGGATGGATAGATACTTAGTTAGATGGATGGATGGATGGATGGGTGGATAGATAGTTAGTTAGATGGATGGATGGATGGATGGGTGGATAGATAGTTAGTTAGATGGATGGATATATAGTTAGTTAAATGGATGGGTAGATAGATAACACAAGAAAAAAAATCTGTATTATCTTAAGGAAAATATCCTAAATATCATTTTTCAGAATGAATCAGATTTGACTAAATGTTTTGATTGTCTCTTGTCTCTTCTGTACATGCATTTAGTCACTTGTTTGTTACTGGGAATGTCACACACAACTTTCAAAATTTCTCTTAAACTCTGTGTGTGTGTGTAGGAAGTGAGGTCGATAGAGAACGAGGAGCTCAAGGTGCAGTTGCAGGTGTTTGAAGAGCAGGCTGAGGAAGACTCTGAAGATCTTCGCTCGCGGTTGGACGATGTCCGCATTGAGATGGAATATCCTTCACTGCTGACGTTAATCATCTCTCTGAGACGCTTGTCAAAAGCTTTGGGTTCAGTGCTGGGCTGTGGAGGTTTAAAACAGTTAAAGCTGCATCTGAATGTAGTTCCGAAGATGACCACCAGGTGTCTCAAAAGTGCAGAATCATTTATTTTACACTCTATAGAGGGTCATAACACATAATACAGGATTTTGTCTTTTCTTTATAATAATAATAATTAAAAAAAAAATCCTCATTTCCAATGTGAAGATATTTCCCAATCATAGCGTAGGTTATTTACATTTAGAAAGCACAGTAGTAAAACAATAACAGTAGTCTTGTTTCATTGTCTCATTTAGGAGTCGGAGAGAGTGAAAAATTATCATGAAAAACTAATTTATGATTTATTTGGTGCAAGATACCTCAATTAACATTATAAGTGGACTATAAAAAAAATGCAAATGTGGTAAATATGACCCTTTTGAATATTTTATAAAAATCTTATTCTCAGGTTTTGTCCACCAGGTGGCATCAGGAAGTCTAGGTCTTATCATTCACAAGATAAACGCTGGGAAAAATATTGTTTAATTGAGATAATATTTTTTATTTAATATTTATATAGTCTTATGTAGTCATAGAAATGATCACAGTAGAGCTGAATGAAAAATAGTCTACTATCCATGTGTTTTACATGATAAATTAGTGTTTGTGTACAAGTATAATTCTCATTCATATTTTTTTAGCTTTTATTTTTAGCTATTTTTAGCTATTTATGTTTTTTTTTTTTTTATCTAATCTATTTTTTTATTTCTATTTCCATTTTAGTTTGTTTCATGTAATTCAGTGTTAGTTTTATTTTATAAGTTGTTTTTATCATGAAATATTTATTTTATTTCAGATTTGTTTCACTTAACATGTGTTTAATCGTTTAGTTAACAACTTCAAGGACACTGAACAGTTGTCTATTTTGGGTTTTTGCGGCTGATGTGTGTTTGTTCTTTAACTGTGTGTGTTCACTGATGTGACTGAAGTCTTCCAGATCTTGATGAACACAGTAAAGGACTCTAAAGCTGAGCCTCTGTTCCTGTCGCTGCTCCAGCATCTGCTTCTGGTGCGAAACGACTACATGTCCAGGTATGAACGCACATCACCCCATACTAACCCCTACAGTGACCTTTGACCCTCTCTGAAAATAACAGACAACATAATTAAACTGAGCGAATTGAGTCGATGTGTGCTGTGGATGTCTGTCACATTGCTGACATACATATAAGCCTGAGCTTGAGGGTTATTTAGCTGTCAATCACTGATGTGAGAGATGTCAACTGCTCTCAGGTTGCGACAAATGGCAGAAAGTGAGTTTATTGTGTGTTTGAGGAGCAAGAAACACACCTGTCAAGAGTTTAGACTGATGGGAAGGAAAGAATAAGGAGTGAGTTGGACACACAGGGGTCAGACATGATATAAAGTTCCCTAGCCTGTGTGCTGTCTATGTAGACTACATAATAAAAGTCATAGAAGTGGCTGAGTTGGAACATAATACTCCACGACACATAATCAGTGCCACTCACTAGCGTTATTAGATAAAAAATAAATAAATAAAAATAGAAATAAAATATAAAACTTAAACAGCATTTCTCAATATTCCAAGGCAATTTTGTTTATCTTGAGTACTAAAATAACTAAAGCTAAATAAACTAAACACATTATTGAATGAAATAAAATCAATAATTATTGATTTTATAAAATTGATAATTATAAAATTAATAATTAATCAATATATCCCTCCATCCATCATCATTTTCATCCAGGGATTTGGCCAAATACGGAAGCATATTGCATTCACTTGAAGAAAAAAAAAATCGACTCTGTTTTTCTGAATTAATGAGTTAATTATCTCAACTAAACTCATTAATTCATAAAAAACAGAACGAGAACTTTTTTTCATGAAAAATGATCTTGTAATTCTGTGATAATTAACTTGTTAATTCAGAAAAACAGAGCGGAAACTATTTTCTCTTGAAAAATGATCCTGTAATTCTGATATAATTAACTCATTAATTCAGTAAAATCAGAGCGAAAACTATTTTCCCATAAAAAAAATTATCTCGTAATTCTGAGATAATTAACTCATTAATTCAGTAATACAGAGCAAAAACATTTTTCCTTGAACAATTATCTTGTAACTCTGTGATAATTAACTCATTAATTCAGTAAAACAGAGCAAAAACATTTTTCCTTGAACAATTATCTTGTAACTCTGTGATAATTAACTCGTTAATTCAGAAAAACAGAGCAAAAACTTTTTTCCATGAAAAATTATCTTGTAATTCTGATATTATTAACTCATTAATTCAGTAAAATCAGAGCGAAAACTATTTTCCCATGAAAAATGATCTCGTAATTCTGTGATAATTAACTCGTTAATTCAGAAAAAACAGCAAAAAAACGTTTTTCCATGAAAAATTATCTTGTAATTCTGTGATAATTAACTTGTTAATTCAGAAAAAACAGCAAAAAAACGTTTTTCCATGAAAAATTATCTCTTAATTATGAGATAATTAAATCGTTAAATCAGAAAAACAAAGCGAAAACATTTTTCCCATGAAAAAATATCTTGTAATTCTGAGATAATTAACTCTTTAATTCAGAAAAACACAGCAAAAACTTTTTCCAAGAAAAATTAGAGGGGGCGTAGTTCTGCAAAAACTCATAGACTTTCACCTTTGAAGTGACAACAGCCTAATATACCCACACTAATGTTAAACAAAAGTTAAACTTTAGCAGGGATAAACTATTAATTAATTTTGGTTCATAAGTCTGGTTTGAAAATGCTTCTTACGGACTCATCTGGTGGGTAACGTCTCATATCGTGTCCTCAAATATGCTGGAATAGTGCACAAGTTTAATGGACTTATGAGTGTAAGACTGAACAAGAGAAGCCAGGACAGTGTTTTACACGTGTTTTCCTGTTAAGTCATACAGGTTTGGAACAAAATAAGGGTGTATAGCTAATCATTTTCAGCTGAACTGTCCCTTTAAGAGCCGATATTGTAGTTCTATTTTCTACAAAGTGAGAGTTTGTGGATAAAGGAGGGAAACAGGAGAGATGGATGCGGTCTGAGACTGGGAGACGTTTGATTGATGGGCAGCAGGAGGCGGATGCGGTTGCCGATGGCGACCGGCTTGAAATAAGAACCCAGCCACTGTATGACACCCCCGCTTCAATTAACTGCCACACACACACACACACACACACACCAATGCATTTAGAAGGGTTTTTTGGCAGAGAAATGATTACACATTTCTTTCATTTCTGTTTCTCTAACCTGCACATCTAAAATCACCCACACACTCTTATTCTCTCTCTCACACACACACACATACACACACACAGAACAAAGAGATGGTGTGAGTATGAAAAGACTCGCACAGATGGAGAAACTGTGTGTGTGTGAGGGTTTATAAATGCTTTCAGGATTTCAGACTTGTTGCTTGTTTCTCGTCCGCTCGATGTGATCCGACAGGCAGGAAATTGGAGAGCCTGTTTCTGTCATCTCTCTCTCGGTGTGTGTGTGTGTATGGGAGTGTTTGAAATGGGATGTTAGTGTACTGCACAGTATTGTATACTACTTTTTAGTGCATTGTATAATGGGATACGTCACAGTTTCTTCACTTTAACAAATGCAGTTGATCAATTGAAGTTTTTTCATGGATAATGGAAATTCACTGACTGTGCACACGGTGTTCATAATGAACACTGCAGATATAATGAGTACTTAATTATTTAGAGTTTAAAGAACACAACACTGGATATGTTTTGAATGGCATACTAATGTTTTCTTTTATATAGGAGCATCTCTAGTCGTGCATTTCATGCTCATCAGTCTCTTCACACTATCGATCCAATGCTTTCCTCCAGTTGTTTTTAGATGTTGGAGAAAAAAACTCACAGGAAAAGTTCACCCAATTAAAATCCTGTTGTCGTTCAGTCAAGTCTGAGACAATTAGCAGTATGCCCAAGCATCAGAAATCTGTTCGACTATATTCCCGGTCTGTTGTGTGAGAATGAGACAAGGGATAGTTCACTTTGAAATTAATTTTTGGTGTGTTTTAGCTTACCTCAAGAGCATCCAAGATGTAGGTGTCTTTGTTTCCGAAGTATTTTCAATTTTGATGTGTTTAGGTCAAACCGTTTCTGTCAGTCATATATAATGGAGGTCTATGGTCACCACCTCAAAGAGCATGCACAGAGAAGTCCAAATTAGGCCATCCTTAAAATATTTTGGTTTGCAGTAACAGCATTTTTTTTAAAAGGGTCGGTAGGTAGGTCTATATATATATTTTTTCAAGATTCAGTGTAAAAAAAAAGTACAATTTTGGTAATGGTGATCGTGAATTTTTAAAAAAAAAAAATGCATATTGTGACGTCACTGACGAGGTCTTCAAACTGTGCATCCACCGCTAGGTGTTAAATGCAACCTACAATCGGTTACATTTTAGGCCGGTCACAAAATATGTAAAATATCTAATTGTTATGCATATATATTTATACATGAGATAAGCAAAAACAAGTACAAAACACATGGTCTTGGCATCCAAGATGTAGGTGTCTTTGTTCCCGCTGTATTTTCAATTTAGATATTTTTAGGTCAAACCGTTTCTGTCAGTCATATATAATGGAGGTCTATGGTCACCACCTCAAAGAGCATGCACAGAGAAGTCCAAATTAAACATGATTTAATGACTCGTAAATGTAAGTACACATTGATGGCCTAAGACACGAAACGAGCGGTTTGTGTGAGAAAACAAACAATATTTATATTGTGCCTCAGATCATTTGGACGTGGCTGTGATTACAAGAAGTTAAAACGATATAAATACTGTTCGTTTTCTCACACAAACCGCTCGTTTTGTGTCTTAGGCCATCAATGTGTACTTACATTTACGAGTCATTAAATCATGTTTAATTTGGACTTCTCTGTGCATGCTCTTTGAGGTGGTGACCATAGACCTCCATTATATGACTGATAGACAACGGTTTGAGTTAAAAACATAAAAATTGAAAATACTGTGGAAACAAAGACACCTACATCTTGGGTGCCCTTGAGGTAAAATAAAACACACCAAAAATTAATTTCATAGTGAACTGTTCCTTTAAATCACAAACTTGACGAGTGTGGATAAATAAAAGAAGGGTCGTAAGGTGATCTAATAAGATGAACCGCCCGTTTGGTTGTAGATTACGAGCAGAGAAGTGAAATAATGTTAAGAACGTCACGTAAATGAGCGAGAACTGAGGTTTTTCTGAAAGCTGAGCCAGAGAAGTGCGAGACGGTTCTCCGCTGCCATCAGCAGAATCGTTTCATGAGTTTCTCTTCAGCGATTAATGTGCTGACACACGGCAGAAAGTGACGACGCCTCCGTATAATTATCCTCCAAATATAACCGCAGCTCAAATCCCCGAGCGGCCCGTCTGCCCACAAACAAACTCTCGTTTCACCACTTTAATCACTGACGAGAGAGAATTAATTAGGATTATTCTGATTTCTCCAAAAGCCCCTGGTTAAACTCAAACGAGGCGCTGGGGTTGGAAACACGGACACTAGGGGTCACTCTCGCTCCACGGAAAAATCCGGCCGCGTGTGGAGAGAGAGAGGGAGAGAGAAGAGGGCAAATAAAGGAAAAAGAAACAGCTTGGTGGAAAAATGAAGAACACATCGAGTTCGTTTCACGCCAGGTCAAGATGGCAGATTTCTCACAAATGGACTGTCTGAAAAAAACTCAAATATCAAACAATCACACACACAAACACGCAGGTGTCAGCTATTTTCACTCTCTCTCACACACACACACACACATTAAAATGACATCTGACTACAGTTACACTCAATCCCATACATTAAACAGCTTTTCTTCGCATCAATTGATTTAAATGAGCTTATTTGCACTTATTGTCGTCTTAAGTTATATTCGTAATTTGTTTTAAATTGTAAATCCTTTCTATGTTTGAGTTACATTGTGTGTGAAATGTTGGATAAATACATCATCGTCATGGACGGCTAGTCGAACATTGTGATAAATCTCTGATTTTATTTTAAATATCTCTGTTTGTCTTCCTCCCGAACGATTGACGTCTCTCTTTCTGTGTTTCAGGCCTCAGTACTACAAACTCATCGATGAGTGTACGGCTCAGATCGTTCTGCACAGGAACGGCTGTGATCCCGACTTCAAATGCAGGAAGTTTGAGCTGGACGTGGGTTTTCTGATTGGTAAGACTCAAACACATTTGTTGCACTATATGAGGGAGGACATTGCATAGACTTCCATCTGGTTAATGACATTTCCTATGGCCTGACTCAACATACCCCTAAATGCCACATTTGACCACAAGGTGGCAGCTTTCAAAATCTCAAATCACCTCCAATCTCATCCAGAGGAATCCGGCTGGACGCTGAAAATAAAAATGACATGAAAACAAGCTCATTTTCTGATTATTAGCATGTGGTATTTGTCAGAGACGTCGTCCGTTTTGGTTCATATCGGGTCTGAAAAAAATATATATTTAGGCCTAAATTTAAGATGTTTTTGAATTGCATATAAATTTTCCATCCGATTGGAACAAAGATAACGTCATGCATATATATCAGTTATATATTAATGAAACCGTTAATTTACGATTACGAAATCGTAATTTGCAGAAATCGTTAATACTTAGTTTTCGGGAAGGTCTCTTGACGTGCAAATCACTTGTATATTTACTAGGGCTGTCAAATGGTTAATCACGATTAATCACATCCAAAATAAAAGTTTTTGTTTATATAATGTATGTGGGTACACTGTGTATAATTATTTTGTATGTATATATATATATATATATATAAATACACACGCATGCATGTATATTTAATAAAAAAATATTATTTATATATAAAATATTTATATTTTTACATAATATAAATTATATATAAATCTATATACAGTATATACATGAAAATATTTCTTAAATATATACAAGCATGTGTGTGTATTTATATATACATTTATTAGGGCTGTCAAAACGATTAATCGCGAGTTTGTGTTTACATAATATATGTGGGGGCACTGTGTATAATTATTATATATATATAAACACACACACATGCTTGTATATATTTAAGAAATATTTTCATGTATATTCTGTATATAGATTTATATATAATTTATATTATATATAAATATAAATATTTTGTATATAAATAATATTTTTTTCTTAAACATACATGCATGTGTTTTTTTATATACATACACAATTTATTTATTTTGTTTATATATATACAAAATAATTATACACAGTGGACCCACATATATTATGTAACCACAAACTTTTATTTTGGATGCGATTAATCGCGATTAATCGTTTTGACAGCCCTAATATATATATATATATATATAATACAGAGTGCACCCACATATACTATGTAAACATAAACTTTTATTTTGGATGTGATTAATTATGATTAATCATTTGACAGCCCTAATATTTACAAATGTTTCTTGAATGAGATCCAATGAGTTTTAAATACACAATAACCAGCTTTATATATAGATAATAACATAGATTATAAATTGTAGATTTTATATTACATACTTAATTCATCCTTATGAACTTCCTTCTGTATTTCCTTCCATCATAGTTTTATATTTCCATTATTCCCCCTTTCCATGTTTCCTTCAATAATAACTTCCATTCTCCCGGTCAGTCAATCCGTCTTAGTGAACTTCCATGCATACTCAGCTCTAAACTTCTGAACTTTCTTCATCCCCACTTTTTTAAGTCTACTTAAATTCCTTCTTTTGAACTTCCTTCCATACTACCTTCAATATTTCCCTCCTTTCTTTCATTTTTTCCTTATATACATCCATCCAAACTTCCTTTTGTACTGTCGTCGGCACATAATTTCTTCCTTGCATATGAACTTCCATGCATACTATGCTCAAGTCCTTTCACACTGACTTACTAAACTTCATATTTCCCTTCCATTATTAATTCTGAATGTCCTTTCTAGCTGGCCAATACAAACGTTCTTCACGTTCTCTGTCCCCTCTGATCTCATTATCATATCTCGGCTGCTGACGTCAGCGCTGACCGGTTAAACTAAGCTTAGTCCGCTCTCCTCAGACTCTTCTAGGTCTGTGTTTGTACCGGGCACACGTGCGAGTGATATTGATCCGGAGTTCACAGAGACTTTAGGGTTTGAGAACAGACACAGAAGAGTTTTCCAGGAGCTTTAGATGTATAAATGTATTCGCACTCGCCGCCCTTTGTGTGGTGATTTCAAAGACGCTCCTGGTTTTCTTATTTTAGTGTGAGTTTGGGATGGGTCTGAGCGAGCCGCAGATTTTAATTAGATCGTTCAGTAATCAGAGCACGAATCACAGGAGGGAAAGAGACTTGTCGCAGTGAAAGGCACTTTACACACACACACCTCTAAAACCATCAATTCACTCGCTCTCTCTCTCTTTCTCTCTAGATAACATGGTTGATCAGACCAAAGTGGAAATCAGTGAAGCCAAGGCCACGGATCTGGCAAAGAAGGTATTGACACACGGACAAACACACAGATTTAGACCAAATTAGACTCCTCCAATATGGATCAACACCACCAGATCTGTTGCGGCATCACACACACACACACAGCCGCTGCTCCCAGACGCCCCCCGCTGTCTCAGTGCGCTTGTCAGTTGACAGATGTGTAATTTGGGAGGTGAGACAAGCAGAACGGAGATTTCCTGTCTCTTCCTGACATCTTTTCTCCAAACTCTCCAAACACAGTCTACAATTACCTTGCGTGTGTGTGTGATGCCTTTTGGTCGATCGGATCACAAGTGGACGACTCTAAATATAGGTGTACGCGGGTTCTGAACTTGTCATCGAAAACACGTTGGACAGGATTGTTTCGGTAGTGTAAACACTCATGTTGTCCAATGTGTTCAAACAGAGCCACTAAAGACCGTCTGTTCTCCACACACTGATCTAATGCTTAAATATTATGGGAAACGCTCTGGAAAATGGATTTACACTTGTCGACTGGTGACCAAAGTTGGGTTTGAAGATGGGAAACATCCCAAGCGCTATGTTCTCTCCCCATTCCTGATGTCTCACACACACACACACACACACACACACACTCATAGGGTCCTATGAAATCTGTTCCCAAATTCAGTTTTTTCCGTTTTAATTTTTGGGAATTAGGTTTTTTTTTAACCCTGGACTGCTATTTTAGTTGTAAAAATAATGCTTTTAAAGTTAATGATTAAAATGTACTAAAAAATAAAAATAAATTAGAAATGACCTTAAATTTATTGAGGTAATACAGACATTTACTCAGTAGCCTTTTCAGGACAAATAATGCATGCACAGGGTTCCTACAGGGTCTTAAAAAGCCGATTAATTGGCCGATTCTTGGCATTTTTTTAACATAATCGGCATCAGCCAATATCCAAGTTTATCAAGTGTTGTCGTGGAACACGTGTTTGACGCAGTCATTTTCCTGCCAAGTGAGCAGCAGAAATACATTATTGTTAGAAGTTAAATTAAATAAAATATAATACATCTTATATGTAAAAAATAGGGCTGTGCAAAAATTAGTTGAGATTAATCGCATCCAAAATAAAAGTCTGTGTTTACATAATATATTTGTGTGTGCTGTATATAATTAATTTTGTATATATAAATACAAACACATGCATGTATATATTTAAGAAAATGTGTTATTCATATATAAAATATTTATATAATATAGATTGTCTATTTATATACAGAATTTAAGCGCATATAATTCTTAAATATATACATGCATGCATAGGTATTTATATATACAAAATAATTATTTACAGCACACACAAATATATTATGTAAACACAGACTTTTATTTTGGATGCGATTAATCGCAATTAACTTTTGCACAGCCCTAGTAAAAAAAAATAAATCATTTAAAGTTTTATTTTATTCTCCTTTTTTTTAATTTTAGTTGTAAAAATAATGCTTTTAAAGTTAATGATTAAAATGTACTAAAAATACAAATAAATTAGAAATGACCTTACATTTATTGAGGTAATACAGACATTTACTCAGTAGCCTTTTCAGGACAAATAATGCATGCACAGGGTTCCTACAGGGTCTTAAAAAGCCTTAAAAGCATTGCATTTATGAATTTGGAAATAAAAAGTCTTTAAAAAGTCTTGAATTTTGATATCTGGGTCTTAAAAATTGTGCTGTATGTCAGTGTTAATTTCATTGACGAAAATAATGATAAACTTTTCTTCGACATTTTTTCACTGACGAAATCGAGACGCTAGTTTTGAATGACAAAAACTATGACGAAAATCTATTGACATTTTCGTCAACGAAAAAAAAAAACTAGATGAAAATGTTAGATCTGGGAAGCGATCCAGTCAGAACTGATGTCCCTTGTGTGTTTAGCTAATGTTAAAACACAACTTAACATTGTTCAGCAAACTTTCTTGTGGCCTACTGAAATGTTTTTTTATTTTACCTGCTTGACTTATCATCTTTTACCCATTCCACATTTGAAAAATAAATGAAAACAAGTTGAAGGATTTTGTTTTTCTTTGCTGGTATAGGGACGGGAAAATGGAATTAATTTTTTATATAAATGGTCTTAAAAAGACTTGAATTTAACTTGAAGAAACCTGTAGGAACCCTGATGTAATACTGCAACATAACACTGCACTCTTCAAGTAACAGCAAAATATGGTTATGAGCTTTAAACTGTCCAGTAATATAAATTATATTAGTTTATATAAGTTTAAATAAAGTCACACTCTGTTTCTCACGGAGTTCGCTTCGCTTTTGTCCGGTCCGGCGCCTCATAGACAGACGCAGTATGTGGCGCCGAATTAGTCTATGTGTGGGAAACACTGCATAAGTCACGAGCGAACTGCTCGGCTCGGCACTGACGGCTTATAGCGTTGAGTTTCTTAACTTTTAGCCGACGAAAGCAGAGCCGTGGAGAGCCGCTTCGTCATGCTTTCATTGATTTAATTTCGTCATTGGAGCTGAAATGACGGGTTGAGGGGTTTGTGTCGCCCAGATTTGCTTCCCCCGTTCTGCATTTTCACCAGACATGCGTTCATCTCCCACACAAAAACAGAATTTCAAACCAAATATGGAAAATTCCACGAAATTCCGCGTTAATTGTCAAATTCTGCGATTTCGTGAACCGACTGAAGCGTGCCGGTAAATTTGCCGGTATAATAGTATTGCACCTTGTTCATCACGCTCTTAAAGGGAATGTGATATGACGCTCTGATTGGTTTGTTTCCAGTTACGCCCAAACCACACCAATGAATAATGAAGCTACTTCACACCAACCCCTTTCAAACTTGCGTCGGGTGCAAGAGTCATTTATCCCGCCGGTAAAATAGCCAATGCATTCTCATCCCATGGCGTCATATACGACGCTTTTGCCAATGCGTAGACATCCAACGCACATGGCACCCTGTAGCATCAATATAACACGCACAGAGTGTGAGTAGGTTTAGTAATGGGGTAGAGTTAGGGTTCGACCCCTAGGAGGCGCCTTCTGCCATCTCGTATTGACGCTAAAGGGTGCCATGTGTGTTATATGTCTACGAATTGGCAAAAGCGTCAGTATATGAGACCTTGGGATGAGAAAGAGCTGAAATAGCAACAGCGCCCGAGACACGCCCTCAAAATTACTTGTGCTTCACGCTTGATACTTGATAATAGGGCCCCAGGTATCTATAGGACCTGAAATGTACTCTATCTCTCTCTCTGCGTGTGTGTGTTTGTATTTTCTCTGTCAGAGCCAAAATAAAGTAAATAATCTCTGCTTTGCTCATGCATTTGTGTGTGAGAGTGTCTATCAGGCTTGTCAGGCGAGTGTTTACTCTACTCTCTTCTCCTTTTCCTTCTAATCCAGAGTAATAGCAGTGTGTCGTCAGAAGAGCGACAGCGAATGACTCTCATTATTAACACATGGACAAAATTGTGTGTGTGTGTGTGTATGTGTGTGTGACCCTTCCATTTCCGCTGCTGTCACGTAATTGCATGTCTGACTTGCAAACACCCGCTGTCAATGTCACCGGAAATTGTCAGTGTCTGTCCGTGAGAGGGAGAATAACAGTTTTTTTTTCTGGAAGTTTGTGAGGTGAATACTAAAATTCAGAGAGACTCGATTTCACCTCAGATTTGTTTTCGAGTCCGTCCTCCTATTCGCCTGTGCAGAGAACAATAAACCACCTTCATAGTGATAAACTGTGATGGTCACCTGAGAGTTTATTGATAACACAATACATCACTTTGGTCAAATGAAGATTCTAGCTCTATTCATAGCGTTTTAGGTGTGTATTCTGCACACAGTACACAACCACACTGTCCTGCTTGAGATGCAACGTGCTTGACTATGACCTTCTGAATGACATGCACTGCATTAATCACACAATATAATGAAGTCTTGGGATTTGATGAAGCGCTCTGCTGTTTGAATGTTTATCACATACTCTTATTTTCTTAAATTTATCATGCCTTATACGCTACTGTTCAAAAGTTTGGGTTCAGTAAGTTGTTTTTTTTTTTTAAAGAAATGAATACTTTAATTCAGCGAGGATGCATTAAATTGATCAAAGTTAAAGTAACTTTTATACAAAAAATATATGTATTCATCAAAATATCCTGAAAAAAATTTCACAATTTTACAATTTTTTTTTCAAGATTGATAATAAGAAATGATGATAAATCATATTAGAGTGAGTTTTGAAGGATCGTATGATGCTAAAAATTCAGCTTTGATCACAGTAATAAATTACATTTTACGATATATTCACATAGAAAACAGCTATTTTAAATTGTAATAATATTCCACTATATTTTGATCAGCCTTGGTGAGCATATGAAGCTTAAAAAAATAGGGCTGTCAAAACGATTAATCGCGATTAATCGCATCCAAAATAAAAGTTTGTGTTTACATAATATATGTGGGTGCATTGTGTATAATTATTTTATATATATATATATAAAAACACACATGCATGTATATTTAAGAAAAAAAATATTTATATATAAAATATTTATATATAATATAAATTAGATATAAATCCATATACATGAAAATATTTCTTAAATATATACAAGCATGTGTGTGTATTAATATATATAAAATAATTATACACAATGCACCCACATATATTATGTAAACACAAACTTTTATTTTGGATGCGATTAATCGCGATTAATCTTTTCACAGCCCTATTAAAAAATCATTTAAAAAATATTAAAACATTACAAAAATCTTTCCAACCCTAAACTTTTAAAAACCATTCAAAATGCTTTCGTAACGCTACAACAAAATGCTTATTGAGGTATATTCTTGTTCTGATGACGTGATGATCCCGGTGTGAATGTGTTTGTGCAGCTGGAGGCAGAGTTGACGGCCCGGCACGAGCTGCAGGTGGAGCTGAAGAAGATGGAGGCCGATTACCAGCTGAAGGTTCAGGAGCTCAGCGCTGACAAAGACACGCTGGGGAAGGAGAAGAGCGAGAGAGAGAAGGAGAACCAGGGCCTGCAGTCCGAGATCAGCCAACTGAAGGAGAAGGTACAGGAGAAATGTGGAAATGATGTCATTTAAAGGAGAAGTGTGTCAATTCAGCGCCACCAAACAGAACTGCAATTGACCTATGGATAAGCCACGCCCCCTCCACTCACTCGCACACACAGTCAACGTTCGGGGACTGGCGCTATGGCAGCTGTCACAGTAGGAGACAATTGGTGATTTTTGGAGACATGATTAAATATCATCTCGAAGGGCCTTAACTATGCATTGGAGGGTTATATTAATAATTGTATTGTTGAGAAGGTCGATGAAAAGCTTCAACTCTAGGCAGAAATGTGCAGGTCACAGTATAGTTTGATTGTAATCATAATGCAAAACCTGATGCGTATCCAAAATTTAAAAAAAATAAATTTGTTGTCTTTTAGAATATCTAAATATATATCTAAATTAAAAAAAAGAATAAGATAGAGAAATCATGTCTAAAACAACAACAGGAATCAAAAAGCCTCCCTATGTATTTATATAGGAAGCTATAGGCAGCCTACTGGCTGTACAGGACATTGCACACATGTAACTATTTTTTAAAGCCACAAGGTGGCGCTCTTCTACTTGAACATTTTTTTTATAAAGCTGGAAAAGCTTTTTTTTTTTAAGTTTTTTTTTTTAAAAAAACTCTATTTTGATGTGAATTGTTGCATTTATTGAAAAAATAAATAAATAAATAAATAAATATAAAATAAATATATATATTAATTCTAATGGAAAAAATAGCTCTTAAAAATTATATAATTAATATAAAGTATCATAAAAAACTCTGAAAATTCTAAATAATAGTCAGAAAATATTATAGAACAAAAATATATTTGAACGGTTATCCTGGGAAAAAGTGAGGTTAAATTTTAAGGCTTTGTCCGTTTTTGACCGGGAGGAAGCTAAGTGTAACCCATTTACGAAGAAGCCCAGAGGGTTAAACGCGATAAACCGCATATCGTTGCCATCATCGTTTGGTGCTACAGTATTTACATGAATCATTCAGCACAACATTGTTAACATTTCTAATCTCGGTTATTTAAAGATACGTTAATGAAACTTACAACGCAGCTAGAAGCTAACGTTAACGGTTTCTAATGTTAGGCTAACGTTACGTTAGAGATTTTAAAGATAACGTTCAAATACGTTTCTGACTTAACTTAGAACAGTTGTAGACATCCATGTTTAATTTATGCATTGGAGGGTTATATTAATAATTGTTAATATAATTATTACACGGTTTGACCATTTTAAACTTAAAATTACAAGAAAAAATGAATGAAAACTGGCTAACTGCAATGCATTTCAATGGACGTGGAGGCAGAGAATGTCTTGGGTTAGCTGCGCACTCTGATTGGCTCATCGCGTTTGAGAGCCAATTGGTTTACTTAGTAGGAAATACTATAGATATTGAGTAAACAAATGTCCAAATAAAACACAACATAGTCTTTACTGTATGAAAACGCTCTTTTTCTCATTCTTGCATGTTGCTTTCTCACTCTAAAGTGTCAATAAGTTTAAGTAGGCAAACAAAATTGGGTTTCAAAGTGCAGGACTGCTTAAATAAACTTCTACACTCATTTTACAGTAATGCATGTGGATCAGACTCTGTTCCTGTCTATGTGGGCAGTTCTTGACTAGAATAAACTGCGTCTCTGTGAGGGGAGCGAGAGGAATGAACCCAGAAGAGAGTAGCCGACTGTGAGGAGAGATATTAATAGCTCAGGCAGGACAGAACTGATGTTTGCCGGTTATCTAACAAACACAGATGCGCTACAGATAATTCCAGCGGAAAGAGATGAAGCGCCGCCGTCAGCAGAAGTGCAGAGAGATGTTTGTCCGAGAGAGCCCGCTGAGCTAAACCGACCCGTCACCTACTCATAAACAAGCATCGGAAACTTCTCCTTAATGAGACGTCAGCTAGAACCCTGTCGTGAACTACTTCCCATCTCACAGTCGAACTCTCTGTCTGATGTGACATTGGCAGGCTGGTCATTTTTAATGAGTTCTGCCAAATTCTGGGTAAATAAATTATGCCACTAATTAGACATGAATTTAGACACTCCCTCATGTGCTTCCAACTCTGGCCTGACCTTCTTCTGTCTGTCTCTCCCTCCATCAATTACAAGATTAACTAGATTCTTACATTTTTGCACTTTATGAAGAAAATGTGAGTAATGCGCCTCATGCTATGGTGTCATAACGCTCACAATTTTATCAGAAACATAATTTACATCCCAAACTTCAGATGTATATTGATTTGAACAAACCCCTGACACTGAGTTTTAGAATATATATGTATATATATGTGTATATATGTATGTATATATATATATATATATAAGCATATGTGTGTGTGTGTGTGAATAATCTATTTATTTCATTAAAAACAAATTCTAATTGTTAGATTTATTATCTTTACACACCATGATGATGATGATACTGTGTGTGTGTGTGTATATATACTGTATATGTGTATGTATATATACTATGTATGTGTGTATGTATATATATATATATATATATATATATATATATATATTAGGGCTGTCAAAACGATTAATCGCATCCAAAATAAAAGTTTGTGTTTACATAATATATGCGGGGGCACTGTGTATAATTATTTTGTATATATATAAAAACACACATGCATGTATATTTAAGAAAAAAAATATTATTAATATATAAAATATTTAGATTTATATATAATATAAATTATTTATAAATCTATATACAGAATATACATTAAAATATTTCTTAAATATATACAAGCATGTGTGTGTGTGTTTATATATATATAAAATAATTATACACAGTGCCTCGCATATATTATGTAAACACAGACTTTTATTTTGTATGCGATTAATCGCGATTAATCGTTTTGACAGCCCTAATATATATATATATAGATGTGTATGTGTGTGAGATGAATATGTGTGTGAGAGTGTATATATATATATATATATATATATATTAGGGCTGTCAAAACAATTAATCGCGATTAATCGCATCCAAAATAAAAGTTTGTGTTTACATAATATATGTGGGTGCACTGTGTATAATTATATATATATATATATATATATATATATATATATACACACATGCTTGTATATATTTAAGAAATATTTTCATGTAAATTCTGTATATAGATTTATATATAATTTATATTATATATAAATATTTATATATAGATATATTTTTCCTTAAATATACATGCATGTGTCTTTTTATAAAATACAAAATAATTATACTCAGTGCCCCCACATATATTATGTAAACACAAACTTTTATTTTGGATGCGATTAATGGCGATTAATTGTTTTGACAGCCCTAATATAAAACTAAATTATTTGCTAGATTCTCAATCTCCTTCCAATATTTTTCATATTTCAATATTTTATTAGTTATAATGTAAGCATAGGTGACTTGTGATTTTATACTGGATGCTGATGTATGACCGTCTATGTGTTTCTTTTGTTCCTCAGATTGACAAGCTTTCAAAAGATCTCAAAGAAGCCAAAGCGAAGGTCATCACCGTACAAGTGCCTGTGGCTCCGCCTCCTCCTCGTCCAGGTGAAGCCTGCCTCCCCTCGTCAGGTCCTCCTCCTCCACCACCACCTCCTCCTCCTCCACCTCCTCTTCCCGGACAGACATCCATGCCTTTACCTCCACCACCTCCTCCTCTTCCTGGGGCAGCCGGCATGCCTCCGCCCCCTCCGCCTCCTCCTTTACCCGGAGCACATGGCATGCCTCCTCCTCCACCCCCATTGCCAGGCGCTCCTGGTATGCCGCCTCCTCCTCCTCCTTTACCTGGAGCACCTGGTATGCCTCCTCCTCCCCCTCCTCCGCCCGGGATGCCCGGGATGCCTCCTCCACCTCCTCCAATGGGCGGTCCTGGAATGCCTCCGCCCCCTCCTGGCGGGTTTGGTGGATGGGCACCTCAGGTTCCTCAGCTGCCCTTCGGCCTACAGCCCAAGAAAGACTACACACCTGAGGTGCAGCTGAAGAGAGCCAACTGGAGCAAGGTGTGTATGTTCTCACAGGTCTCCACCTACTGTTTTGGCTGGTCAGTGTGACTATCAGTCCAGTGACTATTAGAGTACTAGTGGCGGCTGTTTACTACTCAACCTGGGTAATGTGTCTAGAGATGGGGTGCAGAAATGAAAAGCTTTTTCATGACTTTGGTCTTTTGGTTTTATTAATAAAAATGCATCACATTAGGATGGTCACGATTTGATTTTTAAAAATCCTCAATGGCACGTTGCCTGTGTTGAGTAACCGGTAAAATACCGGAAGTGGCAAGAATCCATGAACTGCATTTTAGACCGTTCTTCACAATATATTAAAACTAGGGCTGTGCAAAAGTTAACTACGATTAATTGGATCCAAAATAAAAGTCTGTGTTTACATAATATATTTGTGTGTGCTGTATATAATTATTTTGTATATGTAAATACACACACATGTATGTATATATTTAAGAAGATTTATTCATATATAAAATATTTATATTTATTTAATATAGATTATGTATTTATATATATATATATATATATACAGAATTTAAGCTTAAATAATTCTTAAATATGTACATGCATGCATAGGTATTTATATATTCAAAATAATTATATACAGCACACACAAATACATTATGTAAACACAAACTTTTATTTTGGATGCGATTAATCGCAATTAATTTTTGCACAGCCCTAATTAAAACCATACTATAGCATTGTGCTATTGTGAATTCACAAATGCTGTGATCCAGTTATGTAAATATATGTCCTGCGGGTTTAATATATGCTCTTTAATTATGCATATGCATGTAGGTTGCATACATAGGCGGAAATCCCGTCCTCATCTTTAATGAGGATGGCAATATCATTAAAATATGTGTATTGTAAGATATTGATATATACACTCTTAGAAGAAAAGGTTCTATGTAGAACCTTAAAAAGTTCTATCAGTGCTATGTATTTGGAACCCCTAAAAGGTTCTTTACGGAAGCCTTTTTAAGGGTTCTTTGTAACCAGGAAAAATGTTCTATTTGGAACCTTTTGGGCTCATTCAGTATCATTTGGTTTGTCCTTTCCACATTAAATATTTCATATTATTGACAAACATTAAGACCCTAAAATGTATTTATTAGGGCTGTCAAACAATTAACCGCGATTAATGACATCCAAAATAAAAGTTTGTTTTTATATAATATATGTGGGTGCACTGTGCATAATTATTTTGTATATATATATATATACACACAAATGCATGTATATTTAAGAAAAAAATATCATTTATATATAAAATATTTGTATTTACATATCATATAAATTATATATAAATCTATATAGAGTATGTACATGAAAATATTTCTTAAATATTTACAAGCATGTGTCTGTATTTATATTTATAAAATTAATATACACAGTGCACCCACATATATTATGTAAACACAAACTTTTATTTTGGATGCGATTAATCGTTTGACTGCTCTAGTGTTTATGAATGCATGTGAATGATCACAAAGTTCAAGATATGGGGGTTAGAAAATATATACATTTAAATAATTTTATGTAGTTAATCAATATCACACGAAGAGTGCCATTTCAGTTTTGCTCCTCCAAAAATCAGCATGATTAAAATGTGATATTAAGTTAATAAATAATCATTTAATTACAACTACAAAATATTGGAGAATAATGTAAAATATGAATGAATGATGAACCTTGTGTCAAAAGGGTTCTTTCTTGTCATTTTAGAAGCTTTTTTTTAAGCATAAAAGGTTCTTTGGAGTTGAGTAAAGAACCCTATGCTTCATATATAGAACCCCAATGAACCATTTTTTCTAATTATAATTATGCAAGTAGAACAATTCAAATGCAAATGGGGCAAGAAAACAACTTTTTAACATTTTGAGTCCCCCCTCCCTTTCCTCACAGTGCTTTGGTCCACTGCCTGCTCCCCTTAACGTCACCACCACCGACACACACACTCCGGTGGGGGATAATACAGATTTTCAATAGCTGTGAACTCCAATAAGTCAAGGCTATTTTTTTCACTTTAAACATCAGATGTATATTTAATATAATATAATATCACACAAACAGTGCAGTTTTTCTCCAGATATTAGCATAACAAATGTAATTTTGAATATTTTGATCAATTTAGTCGGCTTTTAATGAACCAGAGAGAAACTTTGACAACATGCTACACTAATAATAGTAGTAAGGCTTTGCTATGTGTGCACATATCCTCAGAACGTTCAGTTATCGGTGTCCCCTTCAAAAATTGCTCCTGAGAAATGTTATGTTTACTATCCCCCCAACATTTAGATGAAAACGGTTACATGCATCTCAGAGCGTCTCGGTTTACAGTAAATGCTGCTCCACATCAACTGTTATCATTTACATGCGTGGAGCGTCTCAAACTACATCTCTGCGTACGCTGAGTTCATATGGGAACACGTTGTGTGTCATTACATTAGATTTGTAAGATGAATCATTTATAAATCTACGCCAACACAGGAGAATACATCAATATCTTTCTAAAGATGCAAACTGTTCATCGTAATTTCCAAAAATAAAAGGTTAAACTCTCGTTCTGAGTTTGCATGTTTCATGTACACACATTCAGCTGTCGCACATCTATCGTAAAGTGGCCAAATAGGAAAGATTATGTTAACTTTTGAATTTTGTTTGGCCGATCTGATGTAAAGTGTAATAACTAATTGCCAAGACAACATCTCACTTTTGTTTAGTTACAAGTACAAATAAAAGTTAATAAAAACCATGTAGACATTATAAAAAAAATGACCAAAAAATAATCTAGCTAAATTCAAAATGAAAAATTAATCTTCAAAATCCTATATATTCACCAAAATTATAATAGTATATACATATATATTAAAGTAACACTGATAACAGATGCATTACACAAGATGAGAATATCTTTTAGTTTTTTTGGAAATAAACAAAAATATGCATTGAAGGTAAATCATAAATAATACTGGTTCATTTCTGGTTGGGTTGTTTTCATACCAACTAAAAATAATAAACCCCTCCCATTTCATATTTTATCAATTCATATTAATTAAAATTTGTACTTAAAACGAGGGAAAGAAACAGTAACACTTTACTTGAAGGGGTGTGCATAAGACAGACATGACACCTTCATAATCATGACATTTCAAAATATCATTACTGAGCGAAAGACACTTAATGACAGTTGTCAAACATGCATAAACCCTACTTCATATTCAAGACATATGTCATGTCATGGTTATGAAGATGTCATGTAAGATGCATCCTATAAAAACAAGACGAATGCAGTTTTGCTTCTCAAGTAAACTGACTAAAGTTTAGACGAAAGTATTGAAGTTTTTTTTTTCTAAGTTGTACTGTAGCCATAGTTTCAACCCATACGTCGCCCACATGCAGTGTAAGCGACACGCGTCCCGTGTTGCAGCAGTGAATCATGGGTGATCATGAACACGCTCCTCTCCTCCTCTGATCTCCCTCTCTCTTTCCCTCGCCCTCCACAAGAGTAAAAACATCAAAACGGTCCTGTCTCCTTTTAGCCTAAAGCTACTCTTTAATGGCTTCAGTGGAATTCATGAGTGTTTAGAGTCTCCGTGGTTAGGGCTCTTTGAGGATGTCAGTGAAATAGCTTTTTAATAAGCCTGTGTCTTTTGACTGCGTCTCTGAAAGATAATTAAATTGCTAGTAGAAAGGACAGCATTCTTTTGTAATTTAAATTAACGTTTTTTAGCTTTCCTCTCATGCTCTCAGACTAGTCTTGTTATCTCTCTCTCTCTCTCTCTCTCTCTCTCTCTCTCTCTCTCTCTCTCTCTCTCTCTCTCTCTCTCGGGGTAATTAGATGCTGCTGTATCATTAGAGGTTGTACCTTGTCTCCGTGTCCTAACCTTTCTTCGCCGCCTCCGCTTTCCCCTTATACATCTCTTTTTCTCTTCCTCTCCTCTCAGATTTGTTTCTTTTCACATTCCAGTGGAAATGGAGGTTAGAGTCTTGACTGACTGTGAATGTCACATATTCACACATGCTTAGTCCATTCAGGCACAATTTGCAAGTTTACATTCAACAAGGTCTGAGCGATTAGTTTCAAAACACCAATGCATTTATGATTGCGGTATGATTGCAGTAGCATTGTGAAATTTGCAATAATACAAATGCAATTTCTTAAGGAGTAGTTCACCCCAAAATTAAAATCATCCCATGATTTAATCCCTCTCAAGTCATCCTACTGTTGGTGATTATGACTTTCTTCTTTGAGTCGAACACAATCAGGGTTATATGAAATAATATCCTGGCTCTCTAATGGCATTAAAGAGTTTTTGAAGCTCCAAAAAGCTCATCCATCCATCCATCATAAAAGACTCCAGTGGGTTAATAAAGGCCTTCTGATACAAAGCGATGAGATTTTGTAAGAAAATATCCATATTTAAAACTTAATAAACTCTAATCACTGGCTTCGGACAAAAAAACCCCACATCGTTTTGCTTCAGAAGGCCTTTATTAACCCACTGGAGTCGTATGGATTGCTCTTATGATTTATGGATGCGCTTTTAAAATAATGTGCTCTATTCAATGCCATTACAAAGCTGGGAAGAGCCAAACTATTATTTAAACAAGTTTGATGAGACAAACTTGGCTTGAGAAAGCCGGACCAGAGAGTTTGAAGAAGTTTGACGTTTGATAGATGGATTAGTTAGAAAGGATAGTTAGAAAGAAAGAAAATGATTGGTTAGACGGGAAAGATTAGATAGATAGACAGACAGACAGACAGACAGACAGATAGATAGATAGATAGATAGATAGATAGATAGATAGATAGATAGATAGATAGATAGATAGATAGATAGATAGATAGATAGATAGATAGATAGATAGATAGAAAGATTAGTTTCTATGAAAGAAAGATTAGTTAGAAAGAAAGAAAGATTTGGTAGAAAAAGAAAGAAAGATAGAAAGAAGAATTAGTTAGAAAGAGAAAGAAAGAAAGATGGATAAGAAAGAAAGAAAGAAAGAAAGAAAGAAAGAAAGAAAGAAAGAAAGAAAGAAAGAAAGAAAGAAAGATGGATTAGTTAGAAAGAAAGATGGATAAGAAAGAAAGAAAGATGGATTAGAAAGAAAGAAAGAAAGATTGCTTAGTTAGAAAGATGGATTAGATAGAAAGAAAGAAAGAAAGAAAGAAAGAAAGAAAGAAAGAAAGAAAGAAAGAAAGATAGATAGATAGATAGATAGATTAGTTAGAAAAAAAGATTAGTTAGAGAGAAAGAAAGAATGATAATGATAAGAAAGAAAGAAAGAAAGAAAGAAAGAAAGAAAGAAAGAAAGAAATATGGATTAGTTAGAAAGAAAGACGGAAAGATGGATTAGTTAGAAAGAAAGATGGATTAGTTAGAAAAAAAGATTAGTTAGAGAGAAAGAAAGAATGATGATGGAAAGAAAGAAAGAAAGATGGATTAGTTAGAAAGAAAGATTAGTTAGAAAGAAAGAAAGAAAGAATAGGATTAGAAAGTGACATCAGTCATGTCAGTCTTATGCACACCCCTTCAAGTAAAGTGTTACCTTTAATGCTTCAGAAACATTTCTGATTATTATCAATGCTGAATATTGATTTGAATTCTTTGTATATAAAAATATATATGAAATATTTTCAGAAGTCTGAAATAAATCCTTGCTCAGCCATATTAGATAACGGAGTCGCAGGGCCGGAAAAGACCGAATGATGGACGTTAAAAAGGTCTGTGCGGTGTGCATTAACAGCGAGAGATTGAGAGGAGGAGAGAATCACAAAAGGATGGAGCAGTTTTTGTCTGGCCGTCCCAGTGTGCATTGGGAGCGCGTCGCCTTTCTCTCTTTTGTGCGTAAAATCGGGATCCGTTTTAATGAGTTTCACCCTCTTTTATTCTCAGTCTATTATCATATTCCGTCTTCCTCTAATCCTTGTTCTACATTTCTCATTCTGTCTCAACCGTCTGAAGGCGGTTAGCGCTGATATCCTGACAGTCTGTTCACTGCTGTTAAACTCATTTTACTCCCAGGACTTGCAGCGCTTTTCTTCTGTGTAAATGAGGTTATGGGTTGAGACTGTGAGAAAGCGCCCGGTGGTGTTTCATCTTCTTGAATGGGGTAAAATAAAGCCCCGGACTCCAGAATCACAATCTGCGGGCCATTAAATCAGTGCGGCGAGATGATTTGAGCCGAACCATCATATCAGCGGTGTGGTGTCTACGTAATGATGCTGTTCAGAGACCAGGGGCCTCATTTATAAAACTATGCGTAGGATTTGCGTCAGAAGTGGCGTACGGATGAAACATAGGATGTGAAATATTCGGATTTATAAAGCTGTGCGCACTCACATCCTACGCAGTTTTCCCTTAAAGGGAGACTTCAGGATTTAGCATTAAGCTTTATATTAGTAGGAAACCTGGAGTATTTTCTAGAGCCCGACCGATAAAGGATTTTGAAGGCCAATACGATACAAATATTTTGGGGTTTTAAAATACGATATTCGATATATCGGCCGATATTTTTTTATATTTTTTTTAAATTAAGGTTAAAAATAATAATAATAAATAATATATAAATAATAATAATAAAAATATTATTATAAAAATAAATAATAATAATAAAAATATTTTTTTTTAGGTTTTCGATGAAAACATTCCAGGATTTTCTTTAATGGACTTCAATGGGGTCCAAACGGTTCAAGGTCCAAAAGACAGTTTCACAACAAACTGCAAACTGTTCAAAGGGCTTTAAACGATTCCAGACGATGAATAAGGGTCTTATCAAGCGAAACGATCGCTCATTTAATAAATAAATTACAAAGTTTACGTTTTTCGTCTTGCTCTGTTCTGTGACGCACGTTCGTGACTCTCATGTTCGATCAAAATGAACAAATCTTTTCCCGAGTCAACTCGTTCATTTCGTTCGTTGAATGAACCAAATGACTCGAAAAAAGATTCGTTCATTTTGATGACATGGATATCTTGGATGACACGGGGGTGAGTAAATTATCAGCATAAGTTTTTTTTTTTTTTTTTTTTTGAAGTGAACTACTCCTTTAAATAACACTGGTCTCTTGTTCTCCTTTTTTTGAAGAATTATTTGGAGAAAGGATTCAGATATTTTATTATTAAGGGATTGATTTGAAGATGGAAGTATTAATGATGTTGATATATTAATTGGATGGATGAATAGACAAACGTGTTTGGATGATGGATGAAAAGAAAAAATGCCTATTCAGTGTGTGTATGGATGGATGAAGGCATTGACGAGTGTTTTATGTTGCGCTAGATCGCACCGGAGGATCTTTCTGAGAGCAGTTTCTGGGTGAAGGCCAACGAGGAGCGCTACGAGAACAAGGAGCTGTTTGCCAAACTCACACTGACCTTCTCCACACAGACCAAGAGTGAGTTGATCCACCCTGCCATCCTCCAGTCACATCACACACACATCACACCATCACACATTAAACCTCTCTCTCTCTCTCTCTCTTCTCTGAACACAGCCTCTAAAGGTAAGAGATGCCCCTTGCTCTGTGCTTGTGCATCTGTGTGTGTGTGTGTGTGTGTGTGCTGAGACTCCCCGAGGGACTGGGTCAAACAGGGATGTGGAAGAGATGACTGTCATCTCAGTGTAGAGATCAACATCAGGACGAGCGCTGAGTCTAATGATGACAGAAACAGAGTTTAGCGAAAGAGAGCGTGAATTTCATGAAAACGGGACAATGTGCATTAATCAACTTTCATGAATATAAATACCCCAATTAGCCCAAAGGCTAGTTTTCATTGGCGGTCCCTTTGCCAAACGTTATTAAGTTTAAAAGCTAGAGAAATTATAACCAACAACTGTAAAATACAATTAAACAACACATTATACAGTATAATACAAATAGGAAATTGAGTAAAATTAAATGTCGACATTTCACCACAAAATCCAAAAGAGAAACTACTTTGAAGCATAAAGAAAATTAAGGGGAAGGTCATTCGTACGAATTCATACGAATTGGCCAATTCGTAAAATATGTATGATTTAGCAAAATCGTACTAATTCGCACGAGTAACCATTCATACGACCTCACTCGTACGAATTAGCTAAATCGTACATATTTTACGAATCGTACATATTTTCGTACATATTTTACATATTCGTAAAATATGTACGAAATATGTACATACATATTTTAAATATGTACGTACATATTATGTACATATTACGTACATATCATATTATATTAAAATATGTACGTACATATTTTCGTACATGTTTTACATATTTGTAAAATATGTACGATTTAGCACAATCGTACTAATTCGTACGAGTGACCATTCATACGACCTTACTCGTACGAATTAGTACGATTTTACTAAATCGTACATATTTTACGAATTGGCCAATTCGTATGAATTCGTACGATTTGTCTAAACCCACGTGATGGTAGGTTTAGGGGCGGGGTAAGGGGTAGGTCATTTGTACGAATTCATACGAATTGGCCAATTCGTAAAGTATATACGATTTAGCAAAATCGTACTAATTCGAACGAGTAACCATTCATACGACCTTCATTCGTACGAATTTGTACGATTTTGCTAAATTGTACATATTTTACAAATTGGCCAATTCGTATGAATTCGTATGATTTGTCTAAACTCACAATGGGTAGGTTTAGGGGCGGTGTCAGGGGTAGGTCATTCGTACGTGTTCAAACGAATTGGCCAATTCGTAAAATATGTGCGATTTAGCAAAATCGTACTAATTCGTACGAGTAACCATTCATACGACCTTCATTCGTACGAATTAGTACGATTTTGCTAAATTGTACATATTTTACGAATTGGCCAATTCGTATGAATTCGTACGATTTGTCTAAACCCATGTGACAGGTAAGTTTAGGGGCGGGGTCAGGGGTAGGTCATTCGTACGAATTCATACGAATTGGCCAATTCGTAAAATATATATGATTTAGCAAAATCGTACTAATTCGTACGAGGAACCATTCATACGACCTCACTCGTATGAATTAGTACGATTTTGCTAAATCGTACATATTTTATGAATTGGCCAATTCGTATGAATTCGTACGATTTGTCTAAACCCACGTGATGGGTAGGTCATTCGTACGTATTCATGCGAATTTGCCAATTCGTAAAATATGTACGATTTAGCAAAAGTGTGTGAGTGAGGTCGTATGAATTGTTACGAATTAGCCACCTCGTAAAATTCGTACTAATTCCCGTGAGATCGGGTTGGCATTGTGCATTATTCTCATTACAAACAAGCGCATTTTCCTCTCAAATTTTCATAATGTGCAATGCTAAAAAAAATCTTTTTTCTTTTTTACAGTTCTCATTATTCTCAGTCGTGATTCTTATTAGACCCTCTTGTTAGAATTTCATAACAACAATGCATTTTTTGCATTCACAGCGAAATATTATTTTGGGTTTTTTTAATCATATTTTGGTTTGAAATATGACCGGCGCATGTTCTCAACTGGTTTCCTGAGATTCGCCTGGATGTCATATTTTCGGTGAC
The DNA here is from genome assembly GCA_038021265.1 of Cyprinella venusta. Lineage (NCBI taxonomy): Eukaryota > Metazoa > Chordata > Actinopteri > Cypriniformes > Leuciscidae > Cyprinella > Cyprinella venusta. Next base: position 2,258,391 of record CM075873.1, read on the forward strand.
TGTATGCAAAAGCCCCTCATGAATTAGAAATGAGCAAGAGGCAAGTGTCAGGTGTGTGTGTGTGTGTTTCCTGCCACCTGCTCTTTGTCCTCTACGAGTGGCCTTTACAGTTTTATTGCATATTTATATCTGATACGATATACAGCACTGTCAACTTTAACAAGGTTGTGTGAGTTTTTTTGGGCTGTGTATGTGGCTTCGCCCTTCAGCAAATGACCTTCAAAGAGTGTGATGTTGTCATGCATCCGCCGCAGCCTCTCTCTCTATCTCACACACACACACACACACACAAACACACACACACAGACACAGTGTTTTCTGTTTTGAATATGGAAAACGAAACCTTGAAATGTCATCTTTGGCAGCTGTTTTCCTCAGGACCACCTGAGCTCGCTGTGTGTGTGTGTGTGTGTGTGTGTGCGGGTCCAGCTGTCTGAGTTGATGTAGGATAACCTTTTCTGATATCTGACTGTAAATGAATGCTGCCCTTTTCAGATCTTCCATCTGTCCGATCCTGTCCGTAAAACACGAGTTTGTGTGTGTGTGTGTGTGTGTGTGTCCTTGAGCAGGATTGTGGTGTTCTTTTCCATCAGGCGGCCGCCGCCATATCTCTCTCTCTCTCTCTCCTCCAGTCACATCACTCTCCAGCCGAGCGATAGGACGCCACCGACAGCCAGAGCTGACCTCTGACCTCTGCTGACGGTGGGGTCGCAGGTTGATGACCTCTTCAGTGAGGTCACGCCACTGATAGTTGATTTAATTTGACAGGACCTCAAGCATATTATCTTCCTCTTCCATTGCGTGGGTGTGTGTTCAATCGCAGTGACTGTTGCTCATTCTCAGCGCTTGTGATTTGAACGCATCCATAGGGATCTCGGATATGATCACGCATGCATGTGCTGCTCGCAATGCAACACAAACCTTGTGTTTTCATGGCTTTTCTGATTGGTTTATCTCATAAAACTTAAAGAATTTGATAACAGACAATGTTTGTCAGTCCATAAAGTCCATTTAGATGATTAATCTACAGAGGAAGTAGAGCCAGACCGATTTATCGGCAGACCGATATTATCGACCGATATTAGGCATTTTTCAAACTATCGGTATTGGCAGTTATAATGGCAGATGAATTAATATTTCAAAAATAAAATAAAAACAGACGAAACACGCTTCAACCATGTCATGAGTGTTGGAGTTGTATAGTTTGTCCATTAGAGGGCGCTCTACACCGTCCCTGTTGGCAACACTCGTTGAGTTGGTCACGACACATGCATTGCTTAAATAACAATTAAAAGATCATCCGCATCAGTTCTCTGAACTCAAATAAGCATGACAAAACTTGTGACTATCATGTCCAGTTTTGCTGCTGTTAAATAAGCCGAGAGTGAAGCGGAATTAGCTAGTAATAGTTACGTTACGTTGTTACTGTAGTTGACTGACTGTCCTTTTAACTTTTGACAATGTGACTGAAGTATTTCTTTAATAGCGCGTGACAGTTATAGCAATGAGACGGATCATCTCTCCTTGGCCTGTTATATTGAAAATATATGTTTTACAATTTGCAGTATGACGTTATCCATTGCTAAACGATGGCTCATCATAGACTAGCTAGCTAACCACACTAGTGTTCTGTTGTGACAATAAAAGAAACAAGTTTCTTTTTAAAATGCATTATCATATTATTTTAGTTAAAACTCATAAATAACTTCAAATAACTAATGTTACAGAAATATATTAATGTTTTGCTGCTTTTTTCTGAAAATAAATAAATAAATATCGGCCCATATATCGGATTTTAAAACCAACAAATATTTGCATCGGTATCGGTCGGGCTCTAAGAGGAATTATAGATTGGGGGTTGATTAACGTGGAAGAAATAGCTTATATTGCTAGTCACGTCACTTCACATCCGGTTATTATTTAACGTGTCATTAATGATTATTCCATTCATGTGTGCTGATACTTTATTTATAGAGAGAGAGAGAGAGTCTGTGCCGATGGATTCAGCAGTTTTACTGTCTCGATGGAGGTTTTATTTTCCGTCCATTTCTGCGTTTATAAGCGAGTCAGGTTTGTTTCACAGGTTTGTTGTGTGTGTTATTGATTGGCTTCTCTCTGTGAGTCTTTTAATGTTTCTCTCCGTCTCGCTGGCGGCCTGCTTTTCCCGTCTCCACGGAGACCAGCTGAGTCTCTCAGGATTTAGTTCAGCCGCTCACCTCTGCTCTCTCTCACACACACACACACACACACACACGAGTGTGTGTATGTCTCCTCCTCTGATGTATATCACCGACCTACTTTATTATCACACACACACACACACACTTGCGGCTGGTCTCGTCTCATATCGGTCCCTGCTGTCCAGACTCACTTAGAGTTATAGACCCAGAGCCACAAGTGTGACAGCAGGGGACACACACACATACACACACATACACACATCTCAGCCTAAAGAGTGGATTGCATATGTACGACTCTTGTTGTGTATTAGCCATGAACTTGAATTACAGCCAGACAAATGTGACGATAGGCCTCATGTAGCTCCGCCCCTTTTCACCGCATGAACGGATTTATGAACAAACCGCTCGTTTTAAAAGCTCCCAGGTCTATGTACTTTTGATCAGTGTTTGGTGTAACTAATTACTAAGTAATTAGTAACTTACTGTAATTTAATTACTTTTCCCGAAAATGTAAAGTAAGGGATTACTCTTCAATTTTCTGTAATTTAATTACAGATCTGATGTAATTGAGGTAAATACTGTGTATAGATCAATCCGATCTCACAGCGATTCGTATGCATTTTATGAGGTGTCTAAATCGTACGACCGCACTACTACAAATTCGTATGAATTATTGTAAAATATGTATGAAAAAAGTGTGAAATGTCATGAGATTAGACATAAAACAATAGTGGGTTTAACATCAAAATGTATTGTCTGATGTTAAAAAGTATGTTTTTATAATGTAACCTTCTTCATCTTGGTCAGTTTAAGGATAATTCATGCAATTTTATAGTATTTATTTGAAAGAATTAAAACAGATTCATGTCTATCCTTGTATTATTCGGCTGGTTGAGATTGATATGGGATTTATGAAAGTAATTAAAAGTAATTAAATACTTTTTAGAGAGAGTATTAGTACAGTAATCTAATTACACTGTTGAAGAGGTAATTAGTAACTAGTGATTAATTACTTTTTTAGAGTAACTTACCCAACACTGCTTTTGATACATCCGCATTAAAAATTACAATACTCATGATAACTTTCATTCACTCTACAATAAGTAAATCTCCTTTACAAGCTAATTAAAACGCAAGTTCAAGCACGCTATTGTAAAGACTTGGTCTATAATGTAGATATCAAGTTATTATAAACATTGCATTATTTTTGTTTTAAAAAGCACTACACCAATAAATTTGACTTGAACTTGAAAAAAATGTACAATATAAGCTATTTTGAGATATATTTTGACTCGTCTCTTAGTCAGTATTTCATCGCGATGGGGAACAACTTGAGACATTAGCCAAAAGTGTTAAAAAAACAGGTTTATATTAAGCCAGTTGCATAAGCTGCGAATAACTTGTTCATAATTTTAAGTCAGTTGCATAAGAACATAGATTGGTCTAATTTGATACTGTAAAGTAAGGCTGATTACCCTTTACTAACTGCTAGTTTGATATAATGGTTCTTAACATAATGGCTATTTAGCAACTGGCAGCAGGATTAGCCAAAGTAGCTTTTATAAGCATGCCTTAGAGAAACACATCACTGGTGTGCATCTTCAGACAAAACAATGGCACTGAGATATTTTAAGATTTAGTTGTTTTCAGTTAAACAGCTCAAACATGCATTTTAGTCTGGGACTGGACTTAAGCCTTGTCTGTAAAGCCAAGGGTAAATATATAGTAATGTGAGACTAGTGTGTGAAATTATTGCCTTTTGGTAATCTCTAAATCACATTAGTATTTCAAAAAAGTAACGCAACAGATCCATAATTTGTACCGGTACTTTCACTCCGTTTAGATCGATATCTTGCTTGACCCTCATTTGCTCACTCATTTGTAGTGAAGTCGCTCGACTTCTAAAGGTCGAAGAGATGTTTGGCTGTCGTCCACCTCGTGTCTCAGTAGAATGTTAATTGAGCCCCACTTACATAAAACTAAATGTCTTAAACGCTTCTTCCTCAATATATGCAGAGGTTTGGCAGTTATAGAGGTAACAAACTTAAATAAATAAAAACAGAGCATACTGTAAACATAAGCATGGAGGGTTCCCTTCAGTCCTCTGCCCCAGAAATGTGAGCCAACACTTGATGCAAAAAGTAAAATTGAAGTAAAAAAAGTAAAATAATTAAAAAAAAAAGTAAAATAAAAAAATAAAAAAAATAATAAAATAAAAAAATAAAAATAAAAAATAAAATAAAAAATAAAAAAATAAAATAAAAAATAAGAAAGTAAAATAAAAAATAAAATAAATAAAAATAAATAAACAAATAAAATAAAAAATAAAATAAAAAAATAAAATGAAAAAGTAAAATAAAAAAAGTAAAATAAAATAAATAATAAAAGAGCATACTGTAAACATAAGTGTGGAGGGTTCCCTTCAGTCCTCTGCCCCAGAAATGTGAGCCAAAACTTGATGCAAAAAGTAAAATGATTTATTGTATTTAAACAAAGAAAATGGGGGTCTTCAGTCTTTAGGAGAAGTCACCAAAACAACGAACAAGAGAGACTACACGGGTAAAAGAAAATAAATAAACAACATATACTTCCCTCCACTCCCTGACTATCCAAAAAACAGGGATTAATTTATTGCTAAATGAAAAGGTGACTCAATCTTAAAGACACAAAATCTTAAAGACTCAGAGTTTTAAAGACACAGGTGCAGAAAGTTCACAAAAACATCATGGCTCATATTTGCCCCAAAATCCAAAGGGGGAAAACAATGTTATGCGGACCAAATATTTAGCATGACACAGAAATAATATTTAATTGCATTTTACTAATTTATTTTCATCATTAGTAATTGGTAAATAATATTAAAAAAGTTTTTAATGATGTTTTTATAATAATAATTATAATTGAAGAGTTCAGATGCAATAGCCTCTAAATGCCATTTGAAATTTTCTTCTTTATTGATTTTTATCAAGCTTGTATATTTAAGTTCAGTAATTTCACTTAAATAACAATTAATAGCTAATTATCATTGCCATTTAAGTGAAATCACTGAACTTAAATATACAAGCTTGATAAAAATGATCATTCTAGAAGAAAATTTCAAATGGCACTTAGAGGCTTTTGCATCTGAACCCTTCAATTATTATTTAGTTTTTATTCATTTATTTTAAAGAGACTGGATTCAATATTCCTGACTCTGAGCTTTGATCTAGAATTTGTCAAAAAAAAAAATAGAAGGAAAATAATAATCTGTTTTACAGGAATCTAATTGGAATCAATACATTACAAATAAATAAATACAATGTCCATATTACGGTAATATTAGGTGAAATGTGCTAAATTGTAACAACAAATATTGCACTGGTCAAATATTCTCTTTCAAGCTAAATATTGCTATTATTTTTTTTTAGTTTGGGTTGAAATATGATTCTTCTTTTCTGTTGATTCTGGTACATTCTGTCCTCATATCTCGCCATTCTCATATTTCTTGTCCCCAGAAGCCCGTCGTGTCTAAATCCTTCATAAAATTCTCTTAATACCTTCATGTTTTGGTCCTCACGGGCCGTTGGAACACATTGCTCATCTGCTGTGTTTGTCTCAATCTTAATGTGTCCTTCATAAAACAGTCTACAGAATGGACCACCTGCTTCAACGATTCCCCACAGCCCAGATATAAAGTCAGGTCTTAATGTCCTCATAAACCCAGAGGTTCCCTGAAGTGCGCTGATATGAGCGTGTCTGTTTATACGGGCTGTTCTTATCTCTGTGGTGTGGTTTTGTGCCATTAACCGCTGCTTTACGGTCCCTCCGAGTCTGTCGTTCTCTTATATTGGAAGCGGTTTTGTGCGGCTCAGCTGGTGGGATGTAGGAAATTGCTCTTGACCGGCCTATCGGAAGTAAAAGGACTTCCGTAATATCTTCTGAATGTTCTTCCTAGCGTTTTATTCTCCTGCATCAATCTCGCTCTCTCTCTCCATCTGGTTATCTGCGCATTCATACGTTTCGCATTTCCTATTAGAACTGATAATGAAAAGGAGTCATATAAACGAATAACTGGATTGCACTTGACTTTAAAGACAGAAAGTTTACCAAGTTAAGGTAGCATTTTAACTATTTTATTATAGTTTCAGAAGCTTGACCTGTCGGCACTAACGGCGGATTGAACAATGTGGTTGTGCAATGTTTTCTAATTCATGGAGACGGTGGAAAATAATCAAATGAAACTCCCTTATTTATATAACACTTTATACATTAGAGATTGTTTTAACCCTAAAACCGTATTCTGGACAAATGTGGGCAAAATAGTTTTGATTTATTTTTAAAAAAATACTTCCCTTGATCTGAACGCTACAAGACTTGGCTACTTTTCCTAAGTTTGCCTCCCGAACACACACATTTTTTTGACTCAATTCTACAATGTTAAGTGGGTGAAAAAAAAACTCCTTAATCTTGTATTTGGGTCAAAAATGGGCATCCATAGAAATGAATGGGAAAAACTGTCTAAAATAAGCCAAAATAAGACACCAGGTGACTGCAAAGTCACTTCATTATTAATTTTTAGCTCTAAGAACTTATCGGAATGATATTTTGATTTAGTCAAAAAATAAATAAAATCACAGTAATTCATTTACATAGAAAATATGGTACTTTTTGAAGTAAATAAATTCAAAAATACCCCCAAAATAAAAGAAAACACCATAAATGGATAGACAAAACTTTATCGAAGACAGTGATATAAGATTTATAATAAATAAAAATTAGGATCACACCTCTGTGCCCACATTTGTCCACAATTACAGGATTAAGGGCTATAAAGTGAATACTCTTTGAGGCCTACAGCAGCTTCACAGTAATACACAGCTAAATAACTGTTAATCCCCGTTTACACTAAGAATGATAATGATGATGTTCATTTTATTCACACCATGTATGAAACAAACTCAGTTTCATAAGTGTAGAATAAGCATTTGAAGTCAGTCATAGTGTTTTTTTAGTAATGGAGGGAGAAACATTCGTTATCGTTGCAATTCGAGACCACGTTTGTTGTACCCAAGTTTGAGTTTTGTTGAACTTTCTTATGAGGCGAATGGATAAAAAATCTTGTGAAAACAATAATAATGACCATAAATCACATCCAGAGTCTCGGGGAGAGTAAATTGCTGAAACTGTCTTGGGAGAATAAGATGAATTTTCTCCCTGCGTGAAATTAATGCTGTTAATGTTGAAGAAGTGTGTTTGTTTTACAACTATTATTAATCAGATTTCACATTGGTAATTTGATTTCTATTAAAAGAGCTAGATTTGTGCTTTTTCAGAAGAAATCTGAACGCTGTTGTGGTTGGGTTTGTCTAAAGGCTCTGATATACTTCATTTTCCACGTTCTGCATATTATATTTCTCTTTACGTACTCTTCTTTGACTTGTGCATTGTACATCATTGCTATCTAATTGTACACACACCATCCACAAAAATTGGCACGCTGAACATCCAGTGCCATTGATTTTTAACTGGATTGAAAGTGAGACTGTGAGGAACAGACACATCTCTTCAGCGAGTTTCAACTGTTGATGAAACTCTGCCAAAATAGCCTTTATTTCCTTGAAATTACAGTAGACAGTTAAACTCCAGACAACCTGAGCTGTGGAATATGATGTGATCTACAGTTTATCCCTCGAAAGCCTCACCTCAAACACTAAAAATGGATGTAACTGCTTTTCATTTATTGCTGAAAGCGCACTTGAAGTACTTTGATATCACAGCAGAAACTTCTAGCCTAACACTTAAAGTTCAAACTTTATGAAAGGTTGTGTGCTGTCAGTAATAAAATGAGAACAAATACACAAATTACAAGCATAGAATATAGCTGCAAGCAGCAATTACCGGGCCCAAGCAGCATAAGACGTCAAGACATGCCGGCATTGCTGAAAGTGTCAGATCAACTGCAACAATGAGCAATTAAAGACATTTAAAGACAATTGTAGGCGAAATGGCTGAAAAAATCATAGAAACTGTAAATAAAAATATGATTTAATGGATTATCACTTTCGACCAATAGGTGGCGCAGTTACAAATCTGATGTGACGTGGTAAGAGTGAAGTGACAATGACACATAAAAAGTTTGGTGTCACTATGTCGGTAACGCTTCCTTTTACTGTACAGTACTTACAGTGTACTTACAGTGAACTTACCTAGAAAGTACTGGCTAATATAAGGTAAGTACATGGAACAGGGGTAGGTTTAGGGGTAGGTTCAGGGTTAGTACTTGTTATTACCCAGTAATTGTAGTTACTAAAATAAGTACATAGTATTTACATGGGTAACTGGAATGTAAAAGGAAGCGTTACCAATATGTCAAGGCATTGCAGAGATAAAGCCTTAATAGTGTTTTTAGCGTCATGCCTCAAATTAGCTGCTGCGCTAAACGAAATAGTTTCATCTATCGACACGAAATCTATAACTTTTAGTCAGCACGGTCTGGAGATGATACAATTCGATTTTGGTGAAAATCGGACAAACGGTCTAGGAGGAGTTCGAAAAAGTAGGTTTTGACTGAAAATCAAGATGGCGGACAGGAAGTTCGTCCAAATAAGGGAATCCTAGTATTTATGTTCTCAGCTTGACCCAAGGAGTCTATTAAGACCAGTGGCATTTCAACAGGCAGATTTATTCAAAAGTTATTAGCCTTTTTGGACATTTTGTTTAAATTTTGACCACTAGGTGGCGCTGTTTCGAAATATTTTGAGTACTTTCAGGGGATTGTGTTGTTGGCACATTCTTACACCAATGCATTTGTTTAGTATAGCATTTTATTTCACAAAACTGTATTGAAGTCAATGGGAATTTCATGTTTTGTTCTATTATAGCGCCACCAAGAGGCTCAGTCCCACAATTTTTTGTGTGTCCTCAGTGACCCCATACATATGTGTGTCAAAATTTCTCAATTCGCTTCAGAGTTATAGACATTTATATGAAAAAAAACACGTAAAAAATGACCGACACATGACTTTGATTGAATTTTGCTGGAATGTTTTCATCAAAAACCTTCATTTCTTTTCGACTGAGGATAGAAAGACATGGACATCTTGGATGACATGGGGGTGAGGAAATTATCAGCAAAAGTGTGTTTTTTTTTTTTTTTCTTCAAGTGAACTACTCCCTGTTGTTTCATCTAATATTTATGTTTTATTTGATTTCAGCTTTATTTCACTTAACAAAAACGATTTTTAAAATCATTAAAGACGCCACAAGCCTTGCTCGAGTTATGCACCAAACTTGAATACTAAGTGTGTGGAGTTTGTTCAGATAACCCAAACAGCACTAATGAAACGCTCTCAGCTCGGGTTTGAGGTTCTAATGGATGAATGTCTGCGGATGAGTGAGATTTCTTTGTGTTTTTGCTCTATGAAAAGCGTGGAGTGAATGCATCTCACATCTGGCTCTTTCATTCACATGGAGGTTAATGCACGGGCCAGAAACACGAGCCCAGAGATGCTGTACGGTCCTCTTGTGTTGTTCATTGTAGATCTCGTCTTGTTTTTGAAGCTGTTTGCTGTTCTTCTGAAGATGAGCCCCATAATGTGTTTATATGATAGTCGCATTATCTTTAATGCTTTCTAGAAACAGCGTTTGCGCATTTAATGTCTTAAAGGAGTAGTTCACTTTAAAAAAAAAAAAAACTTTTGCTGATGATTTACTCACCCCCATGTCATACAAGATGTCCACGTCTTTCTTTCTTCAGTCGAAAAGAAATGAAGGTTTTTGATGAAAACATTCCAGGATTTTTCTCCATATAATGGACTTCAATGGGGTCCAAACGGTTCAATGTCTAAAAGACAGTTTCAGTGCAGCTTCAAAGGGCTTTAAATGTCTTATCTAGCGAAACTATGCCTCATTTCAAAAATAAAATAAAAAAGTTTAAGTTTTATAAGCACAAATGCTCACCTTTCTCTGTTCTGTGATGCACGTTCGTGACTCTCCTGTTCGAACTCGGTCATCAAAATGAACGAATCTTTTTTTGTGTCATTTGGTTGATTCAACGAACGAAATGAACGAGTTGACTCTGGAAAAGATTCGTTCATTTTGATGAACGAGTTTCAATAGGAGAGTCACGCATCACAGAAGAGAGAATAGTTTAAAGCCCTTTGAAGCTGCACTGAAACTCTCATTTGAACCGTTTGGACCCCATTGAAGTCCATTATATGGAGAAAAATGCTGGAATGTTTTCATCAAAAACCTTCATTTCTTTTCGACTGAAGAAAGAAAGACATGGACATCTTGGATGACATGGGGGTGAGTAAATTATCAGCAAAAGTTTTTTTAAAAGTGAACTACTCCTTTAAGGTGCCCATCTTTTTCTTAAGCGTGTTTGCAGCCCGTTTCGGACCCTCTTCTCGCATTGGGGTTGCGTAACACGTTGGTTTGCGCGTTCACACAGCATCTTCTTTATCGCCCTCGAACACATCTGTTCATTGGCCTCACCGGCTCTGCCAAACGCAACAGATTATCGAGCAAGCCGTCTGCGCCTTTGTGCGTCCGCCGGTTCTCCGTTCCAGCATTCAAATGTTTGCTGGAGCCGCAGATACGTTTTAGCGCTCGCTCCGTTTAATCTGCGCTTTATCTTTGGGAGATTAGCCACTTTTTAAACGAGCTCAAGAGAGTGTGTTCTTTTGTGAATGGAAATTCTCATCCCCGTTTAGGAAGATGCAGAGAGAGAGAGAGAAGGAGATTTCTAATGGGGATTTGGAGAGACGCTGGTAAACAGGCAAAGAACTGTGAAAAGCGATAAATCACACGCTCCACATGCGACCTACCTAACGTTACAGAAGAAGCGGCGGCGGGGTGCGTATTTGTGTCTCTTGCCATACGCACTCCAGCATATGGCGTTATTTGAATATGACCCAGAGACATGCTCACGTCTTGGCATTTATTTGACATCTCAAATATTAAAGCGTCACATGGTCGTGTTTTCCTCCTCCAGCGCGGCGAGGGAGACGTTGAGAAATGCACACAAACACGCAGCGCCGATTGAAGACGGAGATTGTTTTTAATTCCGTTTTTTTTAAAACCACGCACGCACCCTGCAGGCGTTAAGCTCACAGTGGCGCATTTTATGTCGCGAGCGTTTGATGCTTCTAATAACTGGGAGAAACCACAGAGAGATGCGTCTTCAAAGATACAGATGACAAGATATCAGAAGTTATCGCGGCGGAGACGCGGGATCCGGGGCGTTTACACGTGTGCAATTAAATTAAGCTGAGGGAGATGACACGGCTGTGAGATTATCAGAGATTTCAGCTTGGTGTTATCAAATCTCATCAAAGTTGGAGAGTTATACTGTACTTTATAGGCACACAGGCTTGCACACACGCAGTGAATCTAATTTGCATTTTCAAAGAAATTAAAGCCCCGTGCCTAAAGCTGATAGCGGCATGCTGATTCTCCCTCTCTCTCTCTCTCTCTCACAGAATTTTCATATTATTTTTCCGTTTTAATCGCTGATTATGGTGCCTGACTCTTGCTTCAGGCCCAAACAGACAAAAAATAATTACGCACGCTGAACCTCGGAAGAAAAATCTCGGCGAATTGAAGATGTCAGAGCCTTGGAAAGTAGGTTTCGGCGGTCGACTTTAATTCAAACAACGTGCTCGCGTTTCACCTAAAGAAACTTTTCCAATTTATTCTGATTACATTTTGCATCAGCACTGTTTTTTGAAGTTTTATGATGCGTTCAGTGTTCAGTTGAGCCTAGTTTGGACTCTTCTCATGCATGAAGAGACATTCTTTGTTAGCGAGTCTTGACGAAGACATTTTAACAATCGTGGTATTTAGAGCGTCTTACATTTCTAACTGACCTTAATTTGCGACCTTTAAAGCATAAGAGTGCCGTGTTCATTTCCGGAGTCCTACTTTGTGTGTGTGTGTGTGTTTCAGTCCTGTTTTTTCCTGCAGGCACATTTAATTTTTCACCATGCTTCTGTTGTTGCATGGAAATGCATGTTGTTGTTCCCCCCTCGTCTCATTTTCATGACCTCTTTCTCATTTTCCTTTCCCAATTTCATTCGTGCGTTTCCACCAGTAACATTCATCATTTCTTTTTCTTTTTTCTTTCACCCGGTAGCTTGTTCTCCTTTCATTCCTGCTGTTTAATATGTCACCTTTCCTCTCTCTCTCTCTCTCTCTCTCTCTCTCTCTCTCTCTCTAAATTATTCTTCCTGGATATTCCGACTCCTCCATTTGTCTGGCTTGTAATCAGAGCAGCTTTGGCTCTTAATGCAGTCCTTGAGAGATTCCCTGCAGATATTCATTCATTTTGTCCATTTTCATCTGCTTTAACCTGCTCTCGCCGCACCGCTGAATATTTAAAGAGCACCTATTAAAAATACAGGGAGAGTGAGACGGGTTTCTGCTAACACCACTTTTACATTTATATCTAAAAACCCAACCTCTGTTTCTGCTCAATTATTCATGACACACTTCTCGTTCTCATCTATCCATCGGTTTCTCATTCGACCACATCTGTATGTTTGTCTTTCTGTCTTTCTGTCGCAACCGCTTTTGTTTTACTTTCCATCCACTCCTCTGAGTGTTTTATCCATCCGTCCGTCGTCTATCTGTCTGTCTATCTGTCTGTCTGTCTGTCTGTCTGTCTGTCTGTCTGTCTATCTATCTATCTATCTATCTATCTATCTATCTATCTATCTATCTATCTATCTATCTATCTATCTATCTATCTATCGTTCTGTCTGTCTGTCTGTATGTCTGTCTGTCTGTCTGTCTGTCTGTCTATCTATCGTTCTATCGTTCTAGCGTTCTATCTATCTATCTATCTATCTATCTATCTATCTATCTATCTATCTATCTATCTATCTATCTATCTATCTATCTATCTATCTATCTATCTATCTATCTATCTATCTATCTATCTATCTATCTATCTATCGTTCTGTCTGTCTGTCTGTATGTCTGTCTGTCTGTCTGTCTGTCTGTCTATCTATCGTTCTATCGTTCTAGCGTTCTATCTATCTATCTATCTATCTATCTATCTATCTATCTATCTATCTATCTATCTATCTATCTATCTATCTATCTATCTATCTATCTATCTATCTATCTATCTATCTATCTATCTATCTATCTATCTATCTATCTATCTATCGTTCTATCTATCGTTCTATCTATCGTTCTATCGTTCTATCTATCGTTCTATCGTTCTATCTATCTATCTCTGTCATTCTATCTATCCATCTGTCGTTCTATCTATCCATTTATCCGTCTGTCGTTCTATCCATTTATCCATCTGTCATTCTATCTATCCATCTATCTCTCTGTCGTTCTATCTATCCATCTCTCTCTGTCGTTCTATCTATCCGTCTGTCGTTCTATCCATCCGTCTGTCATTCTATCTATCATCTATCCGTCTGTCGTTCTATCATCTATCCATCTGTCGTCCTATCTATCCATCTATCTGTCTGTCGTTCTATCTGTCATATATCTGTCTGTCGTTCTATCTATCCATTTATCCGTCTGTCGTTCTATCATCTATCCATCTGTCGTTTTATCTATCCAACTATCTGTCTGTCGTTCTATCTATCCATTTATCCGTCTGTCGTTCTATCATCTATCCATCTGTCGTCCTATCTATCCAACTATCTGTCTGTCATTCTATCCATTTATCCGTCTGTCATTCTATCTATCCATCTATCTGTCTGTCGTTCTATCTATCCCTCTATCTGTCTGTTGTTCTATCTATCATCTATCTGTCTGTCATTCTTTCTATCCATCTGTCTGTCCTTCTATCTATCTATCCGTTTATTCGTCTCTGTCGTTCTGTCTATCAATCTGTCTGTCTGTCATTCTATCTATCCATCTATCTGTCTGTCGTCCTATCTATCCGTCTATCTATCTGTCTGTTGTTCTATCTATCTGTCTGTCGTTCTATCTATCAATCTGTCTGTCTGTTGTTCTATTTATCATCTATCTATCTATCTGTCTGTCAGCCATTCTATCTATCCGTTTGTCTGTCGTTCTATCTATTCTATCTATCCATTGTATCGTTCTGTCTTTGTCTGTTTGTCATCCTTGGTGTTTTATACAGTGTTCGGTACATATTGCTCTATCCATCATTCTGTCTTCCTCTCTCTCTCTCTCTCTGTAAACTTTAGTCCTGCTTGTTCTGTCACATGTGTAGATGTTGAGTTTTGTACGTCACAGTGTTCTGCTTTCTTATCTTCCGTGGGTCATCACGGCTGACATGTTTTCCGCTCTCAGCCTTCAGACGCCTTTACTTGCTTAATTAACAGCGATCTTTGAATTTTAATTAACTCATGCGTTCACAAAGTGCCATTTTTTTCCCCCCGTCTCTAATGCCGCCGTTGCGTTTGATCGGTGAGCAGACGCAGAGGGAGCGGACGCATTCAAAGCGACAGACACTCTGATGGAAAGTGACGGAAGAGAAAAAGAATCTCGGGCTGCAGAGATGAAAGTGTGCAGAAGTGACAGATAAGAAAACAGAAAGACGAGAGGAGGGAGGGAGTCGTGTTGAAGGCAAGATGACTGTCCGTGTGCGTTAACGTCGAACATGATGCTCGTTGTCGTCCCACGTGCGATCGCTTGTCCCGATCCGGAGCTCCACTTCCTGCAACACGAAAAACTAGAGCGAGAGATCAGGGGCCATTTTGATGCCTTTATCACCCTCTCTGAGGTCCCGTGAGCCCCGCGGAGAGAGATCGAGAGAGCGTTTTAGCACCAAACTACCACAATAACACACAGGCCCGTTGAGGATCAGGAGAGAAATGCGCGGGGAGCGACACGAGGCTTTCTGAATACTTCATGCCACTTAGAGCCCAACTTGTAGAGTCGTTCCCTGAGATCCAGTTAGAAGATAAAGCCTGTTAATGCATCCACTCCCGACAGCCCTCCGTCTCCGGTCTCCCCGCGGGATGGACAGACGGAGGAGAGTTCATGCATTCATTCAGCGTACCACCAGAGACTGCCGTCTGAATTCAAAGTACACTGAATGAGTCAGAGGAAGTTTGTGGGTTTATAATTGTTTTATTGCACTTCTGGGGTCAAACTGCTTTACGTGGCCACGTTACTAAATTAAAATGAAACTCGAAAATGAAAAAGCGGCATTGTTTACTTGGATGCCTGTAAATGTTCTTTCTAAATATACTGTATATGCATGCATCATGAAACATTTTTAGTAGTCTATGAAGATTATAAAGTTCAAAACAGTAGCATTTATTTGAAATCGAAATCTTCGAAAAAGTCTTTCCTGTCACAATTTAATGCATCCTTGCACAATTAAAAAAATTATTATGTTTTCTATGTATTCTGCTATATAATAAGTACACCATATACTTGTTTAGTCATGCACAAGAGCCACAGACATTTGATGCTATTAACATCAGCCACTATATTTGATTTGAGATTATTTATTTTGCAAACTAAAGCCATATTATGAGGCAGAAGTTTACATATCACTCAGTAAAGTGAATGTTTATCATCCTGGTGTATCACTACTCTGAAAGTTAAAGGGATAGTTCACTTCTAAATACATTTTTGGTGTGTTTTAGCTTACCTCAAGGGCATCTAAGATGTAGGTGTCTTTGTTTCTGCAGTAGGGCTGTCAAAACGATTAATCGCGATCAATCGCATCCAAAATAAAAGTTTGTGTTTACATAATATATGTGGGTGCACTGTGTATAATTATTTTGTGTATATATATATATATATATATATATATATATATATATATATATAAAACAAACATGCATGTATATTTAAGAAAAAAATATATTATTTATATATAAAATATTTATATTTATAAAATAGATAAAAATTCATATACAGAATATACATGAAAATATTTTTTTTAAATATACGCAAGCATGTGTGTGTATTTATATATCTAAAATAATTATACACAGTGCCCCCACATATGTTATGTAAACACAAACTTTTATTTTGGATGCGATTAATCGCGATTAAACGTTTTGACAGCCCTATTCTGCAGTATCTTCAATTTTGATATTTTTAGGTCAAACCGTTCTTGTCTGTCAGTCATATAATGGAGGTCTATGGTCACCACCTCAAAGAGCATGCACAGAGAAGTCCAAATTAAACATGATTTAATGACTCGTAAATATAAGTACACGTTGATGACCTAAGACACAAAACGAGCGGTTTGTGTGAGAAAACGAACAGTATTTATATCGCTCTTTGAGGTGGTGACCATAGACCTCCATTATATGACTGATAGACACGGTTTGACCTAAAAATATCAAAATTGAAAACGCTGCAGAAACAAAGATCTTGGATACCCTTGAGGTAAGCTAAAGTTAATTTCATAGTGAATTATCACTTTAACCAACTATAGTGACTCTGAACGCTGAAGTATTTAAATTACTTTGAGCTTATAATACTGCAGTTTCAAAGTGATTTTCCTAACACTTAAATGTCAAAGCTGCTCTCGAACTCTGGTGACCAATAATTCATAACCAGAGATTGCGGTTCACCCATAAGACGCGTGAGTGTGAAGACATTAGTTTAATCTCTGCTGTGTGTGTGTGTGTTAAGTCTCTTTGAGGCGTGTTCTGGAGTGTCTCTGGTCTTCAGTTATCTCATTATAAGGCTCGTGGATTGTGGGATCCAGGGTTTCAGAAGTCAGAGCTGATAATCCCTGTCATCTGGATTAATTAGGACTTTCTTCTGTCATCTGATCGACTTCATGCATCTCTCTCTCTCTAAAACTCGTTTAATAGCTGGATTACATTACAGGCTGGATTTGGTTTAGCCTTTGCTTTCCCTCTCTTACAGTATTTCCGCCCACTTTCTTTCTCTTTTTCCCTCTATTGCAGCATATTTTACCTAGAAGTGATGATTGGCAAGTCACGCATTAGTGTTTTCAATGAA
This sequence comes from Cyprinella venusta, assembly GCA_038021265.1. Taxonomy (NCBI): domain Eukaryota; kingdom Metazoa; phylum Chordata; class Actinopteri; order Cypriniformes; family Leuciscidae; genus Cyprinella; species Cyprinella venusta. Next base: position 2,275,481 of record CM075873.1, read on the forward strand.
AGCCCTTCTATTCATCATTATAGTGAGATGTACTTCAGTTTCCTCTCCAGAATCATGTTTCTGTTGTTCTTTTTGTGTTATTCCGGATCTGGTCGTGTGTGATTGTGTTTGTAGTTTAAATCAAAGCATTATTGATTGAAGAAATATGTTGTAAATGGCTTTCCAAATCCCACGAGCTCCGCTTGGATTCTGTGTGTGCTGCTCCTGTTTCTTTCATTAGCTGTGTGTGTGTTAATATTTTAGGCAGGTGTGTGGGTTATACGGTGGGAACTCGGTGTGTGTTAGTGAATATTTCAGGTGTGTGTGTGTGTGTGCTCGTATCAGAGTCTCATTATAACAAACCCTCGGGCCTCAAACCTCCAACAAACCCACTGTAGAACTACACACACACACACACACACACGTCTGTCTGTCTGTCTCTCCTGTCCCTTTCAGAGTGTCTCTCTCTCTCTCTCTCTCTCTCTCTCTCTCTCTCTCTCTCTCTCTCTCTCTCTGCTTCATTATCTGTTTCTTCCTGAATTCTGAAACCATCACTCACTCCACTCTAACACACCCTGAGAGAGAAAGAGTCGTGTGTGTGTGTGTGTGTGTGTGCGCGCAGATTGACGTGATTGTTTTGACAGGCTGTTATGATGATGTCTTAAGTAATGTGAAATCTCTTGAGTCTGTCACTTAAGTCTCTCTCGATCTCTCTGTTTCTCTCACAGTATCATATTGGTTTTATTTGCCGTTTCTTGTGTTAATTCATACAGCGCTCTGTAATACTTCATTGTGACTGGTCAGTGGCAGCATCCTGCGGTCATCTATTTCTGTATATTAGATGTTTCACAGTGAACTACCTAATATACACCTTAGCAATTGCATGGCAACCACACACAACACCCTAGAATGGTGATAGTGAAGTTTTCACAGGTGAGTTACTTGGCAACCACCTAAAATACACCTTAACAATTGCATGGCAACCACACTCAACACCCTAGAATAGTGATAGTGAGGTTTTCACAGGTGAGTTACTTGGCAACCACCTAAAATACACCTTAGCAATTGCATGGCAACCACACACAACACCCTAGAATGTTGATAGTGAGATTTACACAGATGAACACTCTAGCATCCTCCAGAACACCTTATCAGTGCCTTGGTAACCTCACACCATACCCTAGCAACCACCCAGAGCACCTTAGCATCCTCATAGCAACACCCTATTAACCACCTAGCAAATCTTAGCAACCTCCAGAACACCATAACAACGCCCTGGCGACCATACACAATACTCTACTATGGTGCTAGTGAGGTTTTCACAGGTGGGATACTTGGCAACCACCTAAAATACACATTAGCAATTACATGGCAACCACACATAACACCCTAGAATGGTGCATGTGAGTTTTACACAGGTGAGTTACTTAGCAACCACCTAAAATACACTATCAATTACATGGCAACCACACATAACACCCTAGAATCGTGCTACTGAGGTTTTCACAGGTGAGTTACTTAGCAACCACCTAAAATACACTATCAATTGCATGGCAACCACACACAACACCCTAGAATGGTGACAGTGAGGTTTTCACAGGTGAGTTACTTGGCAACCACCTAAAATACACATTAGCAATTACATGGCAACCACGCATAACACCCTAGAATGGTGCTAGTGAGGTTTTCACAGGTGAGTTACTTAGCAACCACCTAAAATACACTATCAATTGCATGGCAACTACACACAACACCCTAGAATGGTGACAGTGAGGTTTTCACAGGTGAGTTACTTGGCAACCACCTAAAATACACATTAGCAATTACATGGCAACCACGCATAACACCCTAGAATGGTGCTAGTGAGGTTTTCACAGGTGAGTTACTTAGCAACCACCTAAAATACACTATCAATTGCATGGCAACTACACACAACACCCTAGAATGGTGACAGTGAGGTTTTCACAGGTGAGTTACTTGGCAACCACCTAAAATACACATTAGCAATTACATGGCAACCCCACACAACACCCTAGAATGGTGCATGTGAGTTTTACACAGATGAACACTCTAGCATCCTCCAGAACACCTTATCAGTGCCTTGGTAACCTCACACCATACCCTAGCAACCCCTCAGAGCGCCTTAGCACCCTCATAGCAACGCCCTATTAACCTCCTAGCAAAACTTAGCAACCTCCAGAACACCATAACAACACCCTGGCGACCACACACAATACCCTAGAATCGTGATAGTGAGGTTTTCACAGGTGAGTTACTTGGCAACCACCTAATATACACCTTAGCAATTGCATGGCAACCACACACAACACCCTAGAATGTTGATAGTGAGATTTAACACTAGTATCCTCCAGAACACTTTATCAGTGCCTTGGTAACCTCACACCATACCATAGCAACCACCCAGAGCGCCTTAGCACCCTCATAGCAACACCCTATTAACCACCTAGCAAATCTTAGCAACCTCCAGAACACCATAACAACGCCCTGGCAACCACACAATACCCTAGAATGGTGCAGGTGAGTTACTTGGCAACCACCTAAAATGTACCTTAGCAATTGCATGGCAACCACACACAACACTCTTGAATGGTGCATGTGAGTTTTACACAGATGAATTCCCCCGCAATCGCTCTGAACTCCTCAGCTAAAAGCTGTTTTGCAATAGGCTGTGTTGATAGAAAGCTTTAAAGTGCTCTCTCTGCTGACGTCACTAAACGTGAAGCAAAAATAAGTGTGTGAATGTGTTGCTCTTTGTGTTTGTGTGAGTGTGAGAGCTGAAATTGGCTTCATAGTGTTTTTTTTTTACTGTATTATAAGGACATGCAAACTGTCGGCATTATTCAAAAGGTTGAAAATAAACGAAACAATGTTAATTGAAATGTAAAAATAGAGGTTTAGTGGTTTGTTTAGGCAAGGAGATCTCAGAATAGAAACTAATGTGTGCTCTGTGTGTGTGTGTGTAATGTATATGTTTGTGTTTTGAGGGCATGTTTTGCCTACAGTGATGTTGGCTCTGAATCAGCCTGCTGGTACACACTCACTAACACACACACATTGTGTTATTGCCATCTTTCTTTGTAACTCATCTTCTTTTAGTCGTCCTATCAGCATGTTCTTCGTGATTCTATTGTATTAATACTTTGGATCCATATTGTTGTATATGTGCATATATTTAATCTAAGTAAGAAGCACATTCTCTCTCTTTTGCTTTTGTTTGGTACGTCGCCTTAAAAGCAAAGCAAGTGTGTATGAGCATTTGAAGTACTGATTCTCATTGAAGCTTTCTGCAATTTCAATCACAATCCAGGATGTTCCCATACGTTTATCATCTAAACTGGGACTTTCACTAGCTTGTCCTTTAGCGGATCTGGACACGTTTTCCAGTGACTGATGACTGTCGTTAGTGCTGGATGATATTAATGAGCTCCTAATGGATCAGATTCACTGGTCTTTCGGACTCTCTGTGAACGTCTGTAAATGCACAAGCTCCATTAAAACCATCATCATGCACGACTCAGGCCAGAGAGAGAGAGAGAGAGAGTCCATGAATAATACAGGCCGGTTTGAGGAACACATGTTCTCTGGTCGCGCGCTAATGTAGAAGCGCTTTACAGCCGACAGCTGAATGTCGCCAAACATCTGAATCTCTCTGTTCAGAATAGCGTAATGTGAAATATTCTTGAAAGAAAGTAGCATTCAGTGTGTATTAGGGCTGCACGCTTTTGGGATTGCTCTGATAAAATCAATGTCTTTTTGCTGTGAATTTGAACGATTCCTCTGAAGTAAACTTAAGAATGCATTTTATGTTGTTAGTACTATTTCAAGACTATTTTTTTATGTTAAAATGTGTGTAAAATATCATCAGGCTTGTGAGGAAGGTTTATTTGGTTGTTCTTAACTCTCAATCATCATTGTATTGTGTTGCATTATATATTTTTGAAACTAAAGAGCTTTGATCGTAAAACTAAGCATTTAAATATCATCTTAAAGGGATACTCCACTTTTTTTTTTGGAAGTAGGCTCATTTTACCACTCCCCCAGAGTTAAACAGTTGAGTTTTACCGTTTTCGAATCCATCCAGTCGATTTTCTGATGTTTAGAGGAATATCAGTAACCAGACAGTATCTGGTCTCATTGACTACCATAGTATATTTTTTTTTTCAGTGAGACCAGAATTCAATTCAATTACTTTATTATTTATGATGGTAAATTTATGAAAGCATTATTGAAGGCTACATGCTATTTTATCCTTCAATATCATCAGAAAATATTAGTGATATTGAGAAATATTGCTTATAAAAAAATCAAGTGAGGAATAAGCAACCTTTCTATGCACACATTATTATTATTAGTAGAAGTATTTTTAATTAATGGAGTTAATTAAAAAAAATTATAAGTTAATTATAAGTTAATTATAGGGCTGTCAAAACGATTAATCGCATCCAAAATAAAAGTTTGTGTTTACATAATATATGTGGGTGCACTGTGTATAATTATTTTAGATATATAAACACACACACATGCTTGTATATATTTAAGAAATATTTTCATGTATATTCTGTATATAGATTTATATATAATTTATATTATATATAAATATACATATTTTATATATAAATAATATATTTTTTTTTCTTAAATATACATGCTTGTGTGTATTTATATATATACACAAATAATTATACACAGTGCACCCACATATATTATGTAAACACAAACTTTTATTTTGGATGCGATTAATCGCGATTAATCGTTTTGACAGCCCTAGTTAATTTTAAAGTTAAATCTATTGTACAGTAGCCTAATATAATTATTTCTATTATTTTATTTTTTATTTGCCGTGAAGACCTTTGAGTTTCTGTGCGTGTATGATGTGACCATAGTTTTATTTTTATTGAATATTTTGACTACACTAACCCCTTCAACACACAGGCAATAAAAAAGCATTAATTTTAGAAGAAAAGTTACATATAGCACCTTTAATAAGACATTATTGGCAGATAAAGAGCTTTGGCTCATATTTATGTGTTTAAACTATCTCTTCTATACTGTTTTTAATTTTTATCTTACTTCTTGTCCATATAAAATGTAATATTTTTGCACAGTTTTGGCCTCTGAATAAAATTTTGATGTTTTTATATATCACACACTATCATATGATATACGTTTTATTTATACAAATCCATTTAAAGACTATTATGTCCGGGGTTAGCGTCGTCTTTATCACTTCATCTTAGGTTTTGTCATGTTTGTCAGTGGAGGATGATCTTATAATTTTGATGCCGTTACCGTGCATCTTTTTTTATTATTATTTTTTTCTATGCCACTGATAATCGAGGCGTGAAATTGAAAAGATATTTTAGAAGTAATATTTAATTAATTTTCAAACGTTGAACCATCAAGCTTTTATTTTGCGTGAAAAATTGCAGGAAGCCCATGATTTTGATTTTTTTTTGTATAGTGAAGGATAATTGAAAAGTGAAATCGCATAGATATTTGAAGAATTATCCGCCTTAAATGCGACTCGCCGTTCTCTGATTGTAAATCAGTCAACCTTGTTATCTTCCCGAAGGCATAATTATGTGCTGACATGTTCGTTTAGTTTTTAGACTGCACAATGTAATTGATTACCATGTGAAATCTTGCATAAAGTAACTTCTGAGACGGAGGTATCAGTCTGAGGAACGGGGTGGCGTTGACCCGCACGCGGTGGTTCACGAGCTCCGACTCTCGGGGTGTTAATTGTGGGGTCTGCTCTGATGCCTGTAATTAACCGTTGATCAGACCTTTAGTCCTCTAACCACTTCAGACTCTCCACAGGAGGTTGATTGTGTGTGAGGGATTTATTTTTAGCACACACACACACACACACTCCTCCAGACATTGTTCCTGTGAGATTCACATCAGTGAATGGGTGAACTAATAGTTCTGGGAGGAAGAGTTTCACCCACACTACCTTCATCATCCTCTGGTGGGAGGAGAGCGCAGAACCTGCTTTCAGTTGGAAAGGGGAAGAAAAGAACAAATTACGCTTTTATAGCCATCTGCCACCATCACTTTCTCCGACAATTACTGGTGGTTTGGAAGACCGAGAGAAAGAGAGAGAGGTTTTTACGAGTCGGAGATTGTGGGCAATCACTAAAATAAACCCTGGAAATGATTTCTCCAACTAATATTTCTTCTAAAAGGCATGAGCTACAGTACAGATGCACCTGTTTCCTTTTTTGTAGTTATTTAGTTATTCAATTCAAGTAGTTTATGTATATTTATGTAATTCATGATTTATATTAAATATAAAAATGAATACTTAAATGAATACCCTTTTCGCAAGATGTAAAATAAATCTCTGATGTCTCCAGAGTGTGTATGTGACTTTTTGGCTTAAAAATACCCCACAGATTATTTTTATAGCATTTTCTGTTAAAATTGTCGCTTTTTTGAGGGTGGGTAAAAACCATAGACTGGGAAAAAAATATGGACTGTGTCTGTGACATCAGCCTCGCCATCTTGGCAGCACGTCACCTCTCGTTACTACCGGATTAAATGAAATGGACAAAGAGGCGTGAGGCGTTGGGCTACACATCAAAGTCGCCACTAGGGGTGCTCCGATCAGGATTTTTGGGGCCGATCACCGATCAGAGAGTCTATTTGAGGCCTTCTATTTATCATGTAGCATTATTATCAAACTATATTTAACCCCTTTACACCCAAATTTATATAGCTGTTTATAAAAAAAAAATGTTTTATGTGTGTTTTTGCCTTTAAGTAGGTAAATAATGTTGAGATTACCAATTTCACCTTTGCTCAACAAATAAATAGAAATTTTGGTATGTTGCAAATCTGCAACAGCGGGCATTGGTCAGTTTGGGGTCAATTTGGTATGTTGCAAATGGTCAATTTGGGGGCAAATTTGGTATGTTGCAAATCTGCAACAGCGGGCATAATGGTCAATTTGGTATGTTGCAAATGTTCCTGACCATGCGTAAACAGGAAATAAGTCCGTCACTTTGCGGTCCCACTAGAAACATGTGCTTGTCGAAGGTCCTATGTCCGTAGCGAATATGCACTGATCACCATTGGGGGAATGCAGACGTTATCTCGGCTGGTTGACTGAGTCAAACGGTTTGTTGCATATTTGCGACATTGGGCGTTAAGGGGTTAACAACAATGTACATTAAGTATTACATTTAAGAGAAGACAATGTTTACATTTACAGGTCCAGCATATTATCTTGGCAGCTTGTGCTTCGCTCTTAGAAGAAAAGGTTCTATATAGAACCTTTTCAATGTATTTGGAACCCCTAAAAGGTTCTATACATTCTTAAAAAAAGGGTTCCTCTGGGTTCTATATAGAACCCTGGGGTTCCATACTTGGCCAAATAGAAACTTTTACCAAAAAAAAAAAGGTTCTATATAGAAGCATTTTGGAGTTCCATATATGAAGCGGGGGATGGAACCATTTCTGGTTCTAAATAGAACCATTTCTTCTAAGAGTGGTTATTGGGAGCAGCTTAGGACTTGACGTACAACTTTGCTGTAGAATATAAAATAAAATAAATAAAAGACAGAACATCTGAGTCTTTAAATTTAGCTTTAGACCACGTTAAACTAAAAACTGAAACAAAATAATGTTTTGAGTCGGACAGACATCAGTTTTTCTAATACACTTGAAGGACCACATAATGTTAGTAAAGTGAAAATACAATGAATACAAAAAAAATAAATACAAATTACTAACAACTTCCATGTCTATCCAAGTTTAGTTGAGCTTCACTCATATTTTTTAAAGAATTATATTTTCACACACAGTCAGCACTACACTCTCAGAAAAAAGGGTACAAAAGCTGTCACTGGGGCTGTACCTTTTCAAAAGGTAAATTTTTGTCCATTTGAGGTGCTAATATGTACATTTGAGGTGACAATGTGTCTATTTTAGGTGTTAATATGTGCATTTTAGGTGATATTATATACATTTTAGGTGCTAATATGTCCATTTCAGGAGCTAATATGTCCATTTTAGGTGCTAATATCTCCATTTCATGAGCTAATATGTACATTTCAGGTGCTAATATGTATCACTAAGGTACCAATATTTTGCCCTTGGATACAAAAGTGTACCTTTTGAAAAGGTACAGCCCCAGTGACAGCTTTTGTACCTTTTTTTCTGAGAGTGTAGAAGCTACTCATGTGTCCAGAAGAAACAGCGCAACCTCGCCGTCCGATTTAAAAATCTTCAATTCTTTGAGCTCTCTCCAGCGTTTGATGTGACACGACACATGTTGACATGAGATTATCTTACAGAAATCCACATATTACAAGTCTTTAATCTTTCTGTTTGTATATATTTAATACTCGTTTAATAATCCCCGTGTGTGTGCGTTTAATCCATTTGACAATCTGTCAAACTGAAGATTTAGTGACCTCCAGTCGTTCCGTCTCTCATCTATTCTTACATTTGTTCTATCTTGTTTCAATTTCCATTTTAGCATAATGTCCTCGTGTTTGTGTGTGTGTGAAGGTCATGTGAAGGGCAGTGCATGCTGGGATTGATTGTAATCATCTATAATTTTAGTTGTTGCTGTAAACGGTCTCATCGCCACTCGTTTGTTCATTGGATTCTCCTTCATGCTTTGTTTGTTTATTCCTCCTCTCTCTCTCTCTCTCTGCTGTTATTCTATCCATCTTTCTCTCTGTCCCTCCATTGACATTTCCTGTCAGGCGTCTCATTATTGAGTCCCTTCAGATCACTGATTAAACTCCTCACGTCTATCTGTCCATCTCTCTCTCTCACCTTCTTTCTGTCCATATCTCTCTCTCTGCTTATTTCTGTCTGTCTCTCTCTGCTTATTTCTTTCTTTCTTTCTTTCTTTCTTTCTTTCTTTCTTTCTTTCTTTCTTTCTTTCTTTCTTTCTTTCTTTCTTTCTTTCTTTCTTTCTTTCTTTCTTTCTTTCTTTCTTTCTTTCTTATCATCATTCTTTCTTTCTCTCTAACTAATCTTTTTTTCTAACTAATCCATCTTTCTTTCTTTCTTTCTTTCTTTCTTTCTTTCTTTCTTTCTTTCTTTCTTTCTTTCTTTCTTTCTTTCTTTCTTTCTTTCTTTCTTTCTTTCTTTCTTTCTTTCTTATCATCATTCTTTCTTTCTCTCTAACTAATCTTTTTTTCTAACTAATCCATCTTTCTTTCTAACTAATCCATCTTTCCATCTTTCTTTCTAACTAATTCATCTTTCTTTCTTTCTTTCTTTCTTTCTTTCTTTCTTTCTTTCTTTCTTTCTTTCTTTCTTTCTTTCTTTCTTTCTTTCTTTCTTTCTTTCTTTCTTTCTTTCTTTCTCTCTAACTAATCTTTTTTTCTAACTAATCCATCTTTCTTTCTAACTAATTCATCTTTCTTTCTTTCTTTCTTTCTTTCTTTCTTTCTTTCTTTCTTTCTTTCTTTCTTTCTTTCTTTCTTTCTTTCTTTCTTTCTGTCTTTCTTTCTTTCTCTCTCTCTCTCTCTCTCTCTCTCTCTCTCTCTCTCTCTCTCTCTCTCTCTCTCTTTCTTTCTTTCTTTCTCTTCATTATTGCATGTATTTTCTGTCCTTTCTCTCTCTGTTTCTGTTGTTGTCTCTCTCTTCTCTCCATCTGTTGAATCATGTCAGCTGTGGTTTTGCTTCCCAAGGACACTATTTTAGTCTTAATTAATTGTGCACGCTGGGCCCACGATTAACACACACACACACACACACATAGAGAGAGAGAGACAGACGTGTCAGTGTGATGTGATGGTGTCCATACTGATGGTGTTAAAATGACAACACACTTGCACACAGATACAGTGCAGAAAAGAGAGAGTGTGTGTGTGTGTGTGGTCTTTTTCCTTTACTTCTCAAGTCTTGTGTGTCACTGTGCTGTCAAAAATATAATTGGAGAGACGGAGGTGTTGGTGAGCGGAGGACAAACTGTAGGAGGTAAAGAGGAGAGGAGAGGGAGGAAAAGAATGAGAGAGAGAGGAACAGAGAGATGCTTGTGTGCGTTTCCAATTACCAGCCAAAGGCACCTTCTCTTTCTCTCCTGCATGTTTGTGTTTTTCATGTGTTCTCAGTGTACCAGTGTATACATGTGTTTGATTTGTTCTGTGTGTGTGTGTGTCCTCTTGAGGAAAGACTGTAGCTCCTCCCCGTGCCTGTGACCTCATTAGAGTGACCTCGTTAGAGCCACGATCTGGAGTGACTCTTAATTAAGATAGTCCCCCCACACACACACACACACACTCTTACTCAATGTCCTTTACTCATAGAGAGAGATACTAAGGATGTTTTCCTCTTGACTAGAGCTGAACTCAAACCCTTGTGAATGCACCAAATGTAATAACTAAAAGTGAAATGTTTCCAGTATTTTCTGAAATGCAGCACAGCGTGGATCTCTCAGCTAATCAGAACTGGTTTAATATGCAGCGATGTGGAGTGAGACTCTCTGTGGGGTTTCCTAGCGCTTATCATTCATTTATCATCATGTTGTTGTTGTTGTTGATCAGGTTTTGGGCCATTTTCAATTTATACAGTAGTGTATTAATTATAGAAATATATTATGTTATAATTATATTCTTCACATTTATTTTAATCGGAAAGGGTTTGTATGTTTTTGTCTCTTCTGCTCTCCATTGATTTGGTCTGGAAAACAGAAAATAGTATAAATGTACAGGAAAAAGTGAAAATTAGAGTCCGAGTGATAAAGGATTTTGAAGGCCGATACCGATACAAATATTTTTGGGTTTTAAAATCCGATATTTTTTTTTTTATTAAATATTGTTGGATTTCACACATGTGTAAAAGAAAAGCTAACTTTTCTGCACAAGATACGTTTGATACTTTTTCTCTCTGTCTAAATGTTCACTCCTCGCAAGTATAACTTACATTGCACAATGCAGGGACTGTAACTAGAGATATGTAACTATACAGTAATCATTACTTTATTTAGTTTTATTTATTTACTTCATTTTAGTGTTTTTTTATATACTTTATTTATTTATTTAGTGTAAGTTATTTACCTAATGTTAGCGGTCTTCCACTGATGATAGTGGCATTAGCTAGCTTCGTGGTTAGCTAGTCTATGATGAGCCATAATTTAGCAATGGATATCATACTGCAAATTGTAAAACATACATTTTCAATATAACAGGCCAAGGAGAGATGATTGAAGCATGTTTCGTCCGTTTTTATTTTATTTTATTTTTTAAATATTAAAAAATACCGATACCGATATTTTGGAAAATGCCTAATATCGGACGATAATATCGGTCTGGCTCTAGTGAAAATCTAGTAAATTGTGAATTTTCAGCATCTTCAGCGTCACATGATCCTTCAGAAATCAATATAATAGGATGATTTGCTGCTCAAGAAACATTTATGATTATTATCAATGTTGAAAACTTCTTAGTGTTTGTGGATATTGTGATAATTAAGAATTCATAATTATTAAATAGAATGTACACGTTCTGAAATCTGAATGACAAATGCTATTCTTAATTAATTTGATGAGTGAAAGTATTCATTTCTTTAAAAAAAATCATATCGACCCCAGACTTTTGAAAGGCAGTGTACATATTTATAATATATCAGTAATATTTCTGTTGTAATTTCCTCACGGTGATGTATTGAAAGGTGTTAAGGTGCCATAATTTTCACATCCGATGTCTAATAAGCCCCTCGTTGTGTCAGTGTATGAAAAATGAAACACACAACCCTAAAGGGAGCCTCCCGCGATGGTTTTGAAGTGTTCGGTTATCCGTCCGGATCCTTGCGTGCCGCTCCTGGATCATGTGACACAACATGACAAGTGTGAAAACAAGCAGCACATTACTTTCAGAGTGTGTGCGACTCTGGTTTTATGTGTTTCTGCTTCAACTCTTTCCATCTCCATCTTCTCACGTATGACTGCGTCCGTCTCTCTCTCTCTCTGTGTGTGTGTGTGTGTGTTTAAAGTGGTTAGCTGCAGGTTTAAAGTTTTATAAAGCTGTCAGTTCTCACTGATTTTCATTTCAGTGGGTGAGTGAAGCTGACAGATGCTGTGAAGTGTGTGTGTGTGTGTGAGAGAGAGAGAGAGAGTTTTGCTTCACTCATGCGTGACGACTCGCAACACACACACAGTTCGCAGGTGGACAACATGAGGTACACAGCTGTAGTTCACACACCTTCAGAGTCACAGTATCAGAGTCGGTGTGTACTGATATCAGGGTCAGAGTTCAAGCACTTATTCGTGTGTGTGTGTGTCTAGACTGTGGTCTTTGCTTTAAAGATGAATAGATAAAGATATTATAGCATCAGTGAGCGTTTTTGTTTTATTAAATTGTTATTGTCAGTCTGGTTTGGATAGCTTGAGATATATAATATCAGATATTAATGTCCTACACAGGCCTCCGTTGTTTCTGCTGTGCATTTTTGTGTGTTTTAATGTCACTTATATTGTTATATACTTATATTTTTACATTTATATTCACATACATTTTTCGTTGGAGCTTTAATAGAAACATTGTTTATATTACTTTCATTAATATACTATTATAGTATTAATACTTGATATACATAATTATTTGTTTTTGGAAACATGCACTCTAAAAATTGCTGCTGGGTTGTTTCAACCCAACTTTGGGTCAAATATGGACAAACCCAGTCATTGGGTTAAATTTTTTAATTGCATTTTTAACCCAACATTTGGGTTTGTCCATATTTGACCCAAAGTTGGGTTGAAACAACCCAGCATTTTTAGAGTGTGTGAAATGTAGTCTGTCTAATGTATGTGTGTGTCTGGGTGTATTTGTAAGTTGCTAATCCTTGGAAGAGGATGTGTGTGTGTGTGTGTGTGTGTGTGTGTGTGTGTGTGCGTGCAGCTGTTGTGTTTTACCTCAATCTTTGACTTCTCTGTAGATCTGTATTAACATCTGTCTGTGTCTATATTGCGCAGATTAACCCGTCCTAAACCAGTTTACTCTCCCTCCCTCCCTCTCTCTCTCTCTCTCTCTCTCTCTCTCTCTCCCTCCCTCCCTCTCTCTCTCTCTCTCTCTCTCTCTCTCTCTCCCTCCCTCCCTCTCTCTCTCTCTCTCTCTCTCTCTCTCTCTCTCTCTCTCTCTCTCTCTCTCTCTCTCTCTCTCTCTCTCTCTCTCTCTCTCTCTCTCTCTCTCTCTCTCTCTCAATTCAATTCAATTCAATTGAGCTTTATTGGCATGACTGTGTAAAAATAGCACAATATTGCCAAAGCAAGAGTAATATACTAACATATATGAAGAGTTCAGATGCAAAAGCCTCTAAGTGCCATTTGAAATTTTCTTCTAAAATGATCATTTTTATCAAGCTTGTATATTTAAGTTCAGTAATTTCACTTAAATGGCAATGAAGATTACCTATTAATTGTAATTTAAGTGAAATTACTGAACTTAAATATACAAGCTTGATAAAAATGATCATTTTAGAAGAAAATTTCAAATGGCATTTAGAGGCTTTTGCATCTGAACTCTTCATATGTAGATAAATAAAAGTGAAAAAAAAAAAAAAATTCCATATTATGCAGAAATATATCAAAATAAATAACAATAATAAAAAAGGATATATATACAATAACAAAAATAAGTAAATAAGTCTCTCTCTCTCTCTCTCTCTCTCTCTCTCTCTCTCTATCTCACTCACACACACACACACACACACACACACACACACACACACACACACACGCACACACACACACACACACACACACACACACAAGGCCACTGGTGAGAATGTCTGCTGATGAAGAGTATTTGACTGACAGATGCTCATATGTGTGTTGGTTACGCGTCGTTAACATGTTCGTGTAATTTCTGTGTGTGTTCTTCGAGTGCTTCCAGAGGCGTGTGTGTTTGTTTGAAGTGTGTATGCATGCATGATGTTTTCTACACACCCCTGGCTTGGCCTGGTCAGAAATCATGACGGGTTTTCTGCTCGGATGAGTTGACAGGGCCAAAATTATACCTACAGCTATCTCTCTCTCTCTCTCTCTCACACACACACACACACACACACACACACACTAGTCCCTATGTTTCTGCTGATGAGGTTACTTCAGTTTCACTGTAAAAAATATTGTTGGTTTAACTTAAAAAATTAAGTAACCTGGTTGCCTTAATTTTAAGTTGATTGAACTGTAAAAATTGAGTTGATACAATGAAGGAGATTGATTTAATCGTCAGAAACTCAAAATAATAAGTTATCTGAACTAAATAAATTATTTAAGTTGATTTGATAACAAATCTCTTTTACAGTGATACTTTGTATTAAAAGTGACTTCATTGAATGTGTGTATTTGATCAGTTTGATGCGCGGAGTGTCTGCATGTCTCAGCGTCAGGAATGCACTTTTTAATTGCGTTTGGATCATTATAGTTTGCTATTATCATTTGCTATTATTAGTGATATTGCAAATATTATTTTTACTGTTATTTGTAACTCATCATGCAGATTTTTTTAAAGAAACTAATACTTCTATTCAGTAATGTGAATTAACCCCCTGGGGACCAAAAACGCGCCCCCCGCGTTTTGATCGTTTTTTTTTCACACAGCTGCAACATAGACTTAAAATACTCCGTCATTGATGGTCATATAAATAAAATCGATACATGATTATAAACTATAGAGGGTATTCTTTTTTTGTGTACACTCTTATTAATATCAAAACCTTGTGTTTTTGTAAAAATAAATTAATTAAACAGGGTGCGCTTACAGCTCACTCTGTCTATGCAAAAATCTTTCTGAAACGCGTCCGAAAAAAGAGCTGTAACTCATTAAATACTTATCACAGACACACGAAAAATCTCTCTTTATGAAGCTGAGATTTTCTTGAGGGACTCCAAAGACATTCATAATGTTACAATAGATTTATATTCCAAAATATATGTGTTTTCTTCTATTCATCAAAGAGTCCAGAAAAATGAATGTTTTGCACTTTCCACTAAAGTAATTACATTTTAACATTCACTTAGAAAACAGCAGTTTTAAATTGTTTTATTGTGATAATAATAATTGCAGCCTTGGTAAGAGATTTCTTTCAAAAACGTTGGAAAAATTAAAAATCAGCAATTTTTTGAACAGTAAAGTACATGATGTAATTTTTGTAGGATAAAAATATTTTTGGCTGCACAAGAAAAGTAGTCCATATGAATATTATTCATATAAAAATAAAAATCACCTGGATATTCTGTAAAAAAAAAAAAAGAAAGAAAGTCAGTCAAATGGATTATAACACCCCGAGAGTGAATAAATGATAAGATAATTGACTTTTTTGTCTGAACTGTCCCTTTGATCCATCGTATGATACGGCAGATGTGTGTGTGTGTGTGAGGGTCAGTTTAGCTCGCTCCTCCTCTCTCTGAGAATAGTGATGTTCTTCTGCTTTACGGCCAGTGAAGGAGGCCAGATCCCTGGAGGATGAAGTGAGAAAGACAGAATAAGAGATAATGTGCTTCTGAAGGTTGTGTGTGTGTATGTGTGTGTGTGTGCGGCACTGGTGTGTTTAATTGGACGGTCCACTATGAACTCCAGCACAGAAAGAGGTCAAACAAACCAAAGCATCACAGCTACAGACCCTCAGGAGAGTGTGTGTGAGTGTGTCTCGAGAAAGATCATCAAAGGAGACTTTACGAGAGGCATATAAATAACACACACACACACACAGTGACGGGATGATTTAAAGCGGCACCTCACCCCAAAATAAGGATTCTGTCATCATTTACTTCAGGTTGACTTTATTTATTTAGCATTTGTGTTTGTTATATGGAAAAGAGCAGCGTGAACGTTCAGATAAACGTCTCGTTTTTGTGTGTCGTGCTGAATGTTGAAACCCATCGACATGCACTGTAAAAATTAATATGCTTTATCTAATCAATAAAATTGTGGCAACAGATTACAAGCAATATTATTTATTAAATTGAACAAATTAGAATTGAGTAATAGTTAATCAAATTAATATTCGAATTAATTCTAATTTGTACAATTGAATTAATAATATTGCTTGTAATATGTTGCCACAATTTTATTGATTAGATAAAGCATTTATTTTTTTTTCAGTGTGAGGTGAACTATTTTATCATTTTGAGGTGAGCTGCCCCTTTAAGACAGACATTTTTGAAAATCTTGAGTCTTGGTCCACACGCACATACACACACTTGCAGTCCCCTTGAAGTGACATTTGGTGTGTGTGTGTGTGTGTGAGAGAGAGATAGAAGCAGAAATCATGTTGTTGTGTGTGTCTGTAGGCCAGACCCTGAGCTGGTCTCTGGTGCGGGTCTTGATGTGTGTGTGTGTGTGTGTGTGTGTGTGTGTGTGTGTGTGTGTGTGTGTGTTGGCATCTCTATGTGGTTTTCTAGCTCAGGCCGCACGCCTGAAGTCTCGCCCACAGCAGAGAATGAGAGATGGAGCTTCTCTACAAACTCTCTCTGTGTTTGTTCTTGTGTGTGTGTGTGTGTGTGTGTGTGTGTGTCTGAATCCATCAGATTCAGATCTGCCGTTCAAAAAAAAGTGATGTGTGTTTTGACAGGACTGTTCTGATGTCAATACAAGTTAAAGACTGTCAGCCACATTTGTGCCAAATTCTCTCATCTGTCATTTTACATATATATATACACACACACACACCACCTCTCAAAAGTTTCGAGTCAGTACTTTTGTTTTGAAATTGATGGTTTCCACAAAAATATGATAATCGATAATAATCATGTTTCTTGAGCATCAAATCCTCATACACTGTAAAAATGAATATGCTTTATCTAATCAATACAATTGAGGCAACAGATTACAAGCAATATTATGAATTAAATTGTACAAATAAGAATTAATTAGAATATTAATTTGATTAACTTTTATTCAATTCTAATTTCTTAAATTTAATTAATAATATTGCTTGTAATCTGTTGCCTCAATTTTATTGATTAGATGAAGCATTTCATTTTTACAGTGTATTAGAGTGATTTCTGAAGGATCATGTGGAGTAATTCAGCTTTTTTTAATATTCACACAGAAAACGGGTGTTCATTTTTAACAATATGTCACAAAATTACTCTTTTTGATCAAATAAATGCAAATTAAGTACAAAAGTGTGTATCTTGAGCTGTAGCTGTAGTGTAAGTGTGTGTCAGTAGAGGGCAGTGTTTCCAGCTTTAGCAATCATCACTCTGGTTTCTTCATTGATGGAGAGTAAGTTGCTGTGTAAGAGCCGACGTGTGTGTGATTACATGTTGCATAGACACTGATCTGTCAAAGCGCACACACACACACACACTTGTGTATCTGCTAGCTGCATCCACACTTCACTGACTAAAGTAAAACCTGTGTTATTGATGTCCTCTTCTGTGTGTTTGATTGTTTATTGAAATTGTGTTTGCACAAATGTGGATCGATGTGTTTTGTTCCTCCTCTGTGTGTGTGACCTTCATATTTTTTTGCGCACAGTCACCTCGGCATCTTATTAACTTCACAACATCCAGTGTGTGTGTGTGTGTGTGTGTCCTACAGGCTCCCTGGAGCTCTGAGCTGTGAAGGAGGGACAGATTGACTGAGTCATAGACGTATTACATGGTGTGTGTGTGTGTGTGTGTGTGTGTGTAATTAGGTTGCTGTAATTGCTGTAGTAAATCTTGACGTGGGTCTGTGTGAGCGGATGGAGCATTGATTTAAAATCATTATTCTCTCTCTCTGTGTGTGTGTGTGTGTGTGTGTGTGTGTGTGCTGTGTTCCTAATCTATCCCTACATTCCTTAGAGTTAAAATATGATTGTGTTCAGCCACAGCGGTGTGTGTGTGTGTGTGTGTGTGCGTCTGATCAGTAATTCAAGTGGTATTGTGTTTGTGCGTCACTGCTGCAGACCTTCATGGCCGGAGGAGCAGAGGACACACACACACACACACACACACGCTTTCTCTCCCGAGGTCACTTAGTGCCAATGTCACAGTCAAGAAAACACATTAAAATTTATATGCCAAAACACAACTTTATCTCACTTATTCTCCGTCCTTTTGACAGACTGTTGAATGCAATTACACACTTTAATTGAAATAAACGAGTCTGTGTGTGTGTGTGTGTGAGGTAAATTTGATATCTCAAGCTAGAAGACTTTTCACCAGTGTACTCTTGTCATTTGGTACATTTCTGTAATAAATCAGTCTAAATGTTTAGAAGTGAAATGCTGCAGTTCACAGTTGTGCCAATAGATGGCAGTATGACCTCACAAATAGATTTACACAGCCAAACATACACAAACACACACATAATATATGCTTTCCTTTATACATTGATATCATTTTTAACCTGATATTGATACTAGTAAAAAATTCAATTAAATCTGAAATGTTCATTGAAAAATTATCATTATGAGTGCCTCGTTTTAAACTATCCTTAGAATAAATTCTCTCTCTTGCTCTGTGTGTAACTATATATATATATATACACACCATGTTATGTTAAAGGTTATACATAAAAAGTTATACATAAATTCAAAGTTATACATACATTTTGAGCAATTACACATTCTTGTATTAGGACAACTTTGAACTTTTTTGATCCACTTCAAATGTTGACTACTGTAAATTTTTATTTTAAGTATAAAAATACTATTACTAGGATATGTGCCAAAAAAACTCATTCATTAATGCTTTAACTACTTAAATCATTGTAATTTATATAAATAGAATATTTCTCCTTTAGAAAATGTCTTTTTATACCATATCCCGAATGTTTTAGACTTATTCAAGTCCCTAAATTGTTTTCCCTAAGTTGTTTTTTTGTGATGTTTGCATTTTTAGCTGATATTTTATGCATTATCTACTAAATATCCCATCTTAATATTTTCACACTGCAGTTGCACCGTTCATGCACCAGGGGTGCGCAAGTGAGCAGACTCTAAACCCCGCCCACAGTCCATCCCCCTGAGCTGCCCCCTCCCACTTCCTGTCATTCTCCCCGCCCCCCGTCACACCACACCCTGCCATCTGGCACTGAGTCACCCCTCGCTCGCCCCCCTCTCCTCTCTCTTTGCTCTCATTCCTTCCTTTCCACACAAAAACAGGATGAAGGGCCCCTTTCAGCTCGAGGTTACCCTCGGCAACCGGAGCCCTGGAAACTCCCCACAACACACACACACACACACACAATATGATTGGCATTTAAAGTTTAAAGGGACGGCGTCTCTCGTCAGCTGCTGCTGTGTTTCACATTTAAATCCCCAAACAACGAACACCTGCTCTGTTTCTTTCTCTTTCTCTCCTGCATCTGTCTCTCTTTCCTTCTTTCTTTGTGTCAAACTCTCAGAGTTGCATTCCTGCAGGCAGCACTTTTACTGGGAGAGTTGTTTTCTATTAGATTACTGAAGTATGGTGTGTGTGTGTGTGTTTGCTGACGAGTACATTCCCTTTCTCTCAGGAGGAGAAACACTCTTTTTCTTTGAGGACTTTACGTTTAAAAGTGCTTGCGTCGGTTTAAAAACGTGTAGCTCGTTTGAATTTGAAATGATCAGATTCTCGGAATGTTGGAACGGATAGAACAAAAGTTTCAAATTCAAAAGTAACAGAGGAAATCTGTTACTTTTGAATTTGAAACTTATGTTCTATTCATTCCAACATTCCGAGAATTGGTTGCTGCTGTAAATCCACAAAAGAGACGTCGTGTTTATAACAAAAGCCTCAGTAAATGTAAGAGATGACTGATTGATTTTTGAATAAGCGTCATTCAGTGGACTTTAAGACTGCTGTGTGTCTGTTCACTAGACTGTTATTAATTCAAGTTTTAATATAACGTTTCATATAAACTTTTCCCCATATTTCAAAACTCAAACTCTCTGAAAGGGGAAAGTTTGGTGTTTTGCAATAAGTTTAGTGTGAGTTTAGTCTGCAGTGTGTGTGTGCTCCACTAGAGGCGCCAGTGCTCCACCATAAACTTCTACAGGACAAAAGAGGCTGTCAGCAATACACTAAAAATAATCAGGAATGAGAGAGAGAGAGAGAGAGAGAGAGAGATGAAAGAACAAAGTTCCTCTTTGTGTGATTGTATTGAGTTGTGGTTGGTTTGCTGATGAGGTGGAGTTCACTTGCTTACACTTTAACATGCTGGACGTCTGTCTGTGTGTGTCTGTCTCACTGTGAACTCCATCGCATAAACTCTTGCCTTTTATGGGAAAAGAAGTGTGTGTGTGTGTGTGTTTATACTGAGATCAGGAGTTCCAGAAACAGCAGACGTGATGTCTGTGGCTCTCGCTCGACTATTAAGCTCAGAAAAACAATCATTTTAATGGAAGACAGACAAAGAGACGGACAGAAGTGGAAAGACAGCTGGACACTTACAGAAATAACACAAACTTTCTGGTGTGTGTGTGTGTGTGTGAGACAATAGTTTAGGGTGTTTACTGTTACTCTCATCAGAAGAGAGCTAAATGTGACCAAACGTCCCTTGAGGAACAGTCTTTTGGATATAAAATAGTATGCCAGTGATATGTCCTCATTTTGTGGTGTGTGTGTGTGTGTGAGCTCTTTTGTATGACTCAGGCTGGATGCCATGAGAGGAAGATAAAAGCCCGAATGGATGAATAGACCTCAGGCAATACACAAATACAAAAGACAGCAGGACGTTTACAACACAATCCAGAAACAATAACATTAAAGAGACTGTGTTTCATAGTTCCTGACTGAGCACACACACACACACACACACACACACACACACACACACACATTCTTGTAAATGTAGTGTTAATGTAACACAGATGTGCTGTTGTCATGCTGCAGTTTTCCTTGTGACCTGCAGAGGCGCCATTGGCTCATAAATGAGTTTTAGAATCACGTCTGTGTGTGTGTCTGTGTGTGTGTGTGAGAGAGAGAGAGACCAGCAGCCATTTTGAATACAGATCCCATTTTATGAATCACAGGCAGTGATTTGCCGAGGCTATGGCTGTGTGTTCACTGGCTGAGCGCATAATCAATCACACACACACACACACTGACCCACTGACAGACATTTCAGATCGCATTATGCTGCTGGCGGATTCATGAAATGATCTCGCTATCTAGACCTCACTCTCTTTCTATTTAGTTTTCCTTAACTCAGTCACAGATTCAAGATGTTTATTATTTATAAAGCAGATTTCATGCACAATGTTTTTCTGTGCTTTACAGTATGGGACTTATAAAATAATCATAAAATGCATAAAAGTAGAAATAATATGCAAGAAGTTACAAGTATCCTATTTTAATACATAGGTAAATTACGTATGTAAATAAATGTGTTTATTAATTAATGTATATATATATATATATATATCTTGAAGGAGTAATTTAAGCATTCAAATTAAGTGAATATGTTACGAGGCGGTAAACGAGATTAGATCCAAATGCAGCTTTATTGAGAATCGTCAAACAGGCACGGGTCAGGCAACAGCAAAACAGGGTATTCAGAGAATCAGCACAGAGAGTAGTCAGGTCACAGGCAAGAGTTCGGGGCAGGCAGCAATAAACAAAGTCCAGGAACAGTCCGAGGTCAGGCCAGGCAGAGATCGATCACAGAATCCAAAACAGTCCAAAGTACAAAACCAGAAAACCAGGAACAGGGAAAATAACGCTCAGAAATTACAGCCGGGGCAATGTAATACTTCGCAAAGAGTTCATGTGAGGGTGTGGTTTATATAGGAAGTCCGATGAGGTTCAGGTGTGTGCGTAATCAGTCCAATGAGGTGTATGATGGGAAACGGAGTTCTTGAAAGAGGTGAACAGTTCTGATGTGGAGTGCCCTCTGGTGGTTTTCTCGGGCACTCCACCTGGTGATCGTCACATAGCCCCACCCCAAAGAGCGGCTTCCAGACGCTCAACATAAGAAAAACAAAACTGTCCAGGTGGGCGGTGGAGCGGAGGCGGATCTGGGGGTGGGGTGGAGGGCCAGGTCCATGGATCAGACGAGGAGCAGGCGACCAGAGCGTATCAGGCTGAGCAGGCGACCAGAGCGGAGCAGGCTGTGCAGGGGACCTGGGCGGAGCAGGCTGTGCAGACGACCAGGGCGGAGTTGGCTGTGCAGGCGAAGGCCAGGGCGGAGCTGTGGAACCCACAAGCGTCCACGGCGGTAAAGACCTCTCAGGCGACCACGGCGGTGAAGAGCTCTCAGATGGCCACAGCGGTGAAGAGCTCTCGGATGGCCACAGCGGTGAAGAGCTCTCAGGCGGCCACGGCGGTGAAGAGCTCTCAGGCGGCCACGGCGGTGAAGAGCTCTCAGGCGGCCACGGCGGTGAAGAGCTCTCAGGCGGCCACGGCAGTGAAGACCTCTCAGGCGGCCACGGTGGTGAAGACCTCTCAGAAGACCTTTCAGGAGACCACGGCAGTGAAGACTTCTCAGAAGACCACAGTGGTGACGACCCCTCAGCTGGCCACGGCGGTGCAGACCCCTCAGACGGCCACGGCGGTGAAGTCCCCTTGGGTGACCATGGCGGTGAATACCCTTTAGGAGACCACGGCGGTGGAGGATGAGACGAAGGCCATGTCTGCAACGCCTTCATGGCCCTCACAGAGTGCCTACTGCCCCCCCCCAAAAAATACTTGGGAAAATCCCCAGGGATCTGAAGGGCACAGCTTGAACAGAGCTTGAAGGGCACTGGTAAGGCGAGGCGCAGAGGCGGGGCCGGCACAGCGAGGCGCAGAGGCGGGGCCGGCAGAGCGAGGCGCAGAGGCGGGGCTGGCAGGGCGAGGCGCTGAGGCGAGGCCGGTAGAGCGAGGCGCAGAGGCGGGGCCGGCAGGGCTAGGCGCTGAGGCGGGGCCGGCAGGGCTAGGCGCTGAGGCGGGGCCGGCAGGACGAGGAGTCCTGGTACGCTCAACGGAGCCTGGCGAGCCGAACGATTCCTCCTTCTCCTTCTGCGGCGGCGTATCACAGGGTTAGACACACTCACTGGGCTAGACGATTCACTCAATGGACTTGATGATTCACTCACAGGATTCAATGGTTCATTCACTGGACTCAGTGGTTCACTCAGACTCAATGATTCACTCAATGGACTCGACGATTCACTCACAGGATTCAATGGTTCATTCACTGGACTCAGTAGTTCACTCAGACTCAATGATTCACTTACTTGACGCAATGGTTCACTCACTGGACTCAGTGACTCACTCACAGGGCTGACGTGAATCGTGTGCTCGGCTGAACTGACGTGAACCTTGGGCTCGTTAAAGTTCATGTGGAGCGCGGGCTCGGCAGGGCTGACGGTGAGCGCGGGCTCGGCAGGGCTGACGGTGAGCGCAGGCTCGGCAGGGCTGACGGTGAGCGCGGGCTCGGCAGGGCTGACGGTGAGCGCGGGCTCGGCAGGGCTGACGGTGAGCGCAGGCTCGGCAGGGCTGACGGTCTCTGGCTGAACGGTCTCTGACTGAACGGTCTCTGGCTGAACGGTCTCTGGGAACACCCCCTCGGTCTTATCCTCAAAGCCCACAGTAAATGATGAGCCGCTAATCCTCAGGGCGAATTCAATATACTGACATAAAGTCCATTGAGGGGTATTGTCAGGCATGAGATAATTTAGCATATCCTTAAGTCCATATCGGAAAGCATCCTTTAAAACTGAATCGTCCAAGTCTACCCCGTGGCATAGCTCACAAAATTCCTCAACATATTCCTCTATAGAATTATTACCTTGGCTGAGGCGGAAGAGACTGATAAGTGGGTCCATGGTGGATCTTGATTCTCTCTCGGCTGCTGGATCTGAAGCGGCGAAGTATTCTGTTACGAGGCGGTAAACGAGATTAGATCCAAATGCAGCTTTATTGAGAATCGTCAAACAGGCACGGGTCAGGCAACAGCAAAACAGGGTATTCAGAGAATCAGCACAGAGAGTAGTCAGGTCACAGGCAAGAGTTCGGGGCAGGCAGCAATAAACAAAGTCCAGGAACAGTCCGAGGTCAGGCCAGGCAGAGATCGATCACAGAATCCAAAACAGTCCAAAGTACAAAACCAGAAAACCAGGAACAGGGAAAATAACGCTCAGAAATTACAGCCGGGGCAATGTAATACTTCGCAAAGAGTTCATGTGAGGGTGTGGTTTATATAGGAAGTCCGATGAGGTTCAGGTGTGTGCGTAATCAGTCCAATGAGGTGTATGATGGGAAACGGAGTTCTTGAAAGAGGTGAACAGTTCTGATGTGGAGTGCCCTCTGGTGGTTTTCTCGGGCACTCCACCTGGTGATCGTCACAGAATAAGTGAATTCAACATAATTAGAATAAGTTCAATTTACAGGCAGGAAATTTACAGGAAGAAAAGGTGAAAAATACATTAACGAGTATACCAGAAATCCTTGTCCTTGTGTGAAAATAGCTTATAAATCATAGTAAGTGATGCTTTTTTGAAAATGTAAAAATGCAGAAAGTTTTCTGTGATGGGTAGTGTTCAAAAACATGCAGTTTGTACAGTACAAATCACCGTGTTTATGGAAAGTCCTCATAAAACATAAAACTCAATGTGTGTGTAATGCAATCTAGAGCTGTTTCACTCTCTTAAGCGTTTCCATATGCTGCTGTAACTCAATACACACACACACACACACAGATGCCAGAGACAAATGAGGTGCCGAGACAGAAAAGGCTGAAAATGGAGGAGAGAAAGTATTGAGAGACATTAGAGAAGGATAAAGGACAGAAGAGAACAGGCCAGATTGCAGATAGAGCTGAAGATGTTGTGTTTCATGCATTATGAGTCTGTGTGTGTGTCCGTGGTCCTCTGGAGACTCGTCAGCAGTGTGAACTTTAGTCTTCACGTTTCATTGAAGCTGTTGGACGTTTGACTCTCCACCCTGACATCTGACCCCTGACCTCCTCCTGCTCCCTTCACAGTCTGTCTTTAGAACAGAGATGCCAACACACATGTGTGTGTGTGTGTGTGTGTGTGTGTGCAGAGTTCTCTTTCATTTTTGTGATGAGATATTTCCTTTGATCAGATTAGTCCAAAAACATTGATTTAGGAAAGAAACAAGTTGCTTAAACTGATATTTGATGCTCATACTAATTGCTCATATTTGCCTCTAGATAGAAGGATTGCATTGGCGTTTGATCGAAATTCAACATTTATGCAAAATAAATGAGAAAAGTTTCGAGGATTAAGGCCATTACTGTTTGGAATGCA
This sequence comes from Cyprinella venusta, assembly GCA_038021265.1. Classification (NCBI taxonomy): domain Eukaryota; kingdom Metazoa; phylum Chordata; class Actinopteri; order Cypriniformes; family Leuciscidae; genus Cyprinella; species Cyprinella venusta. The sequence continues at coordinate 2,300,615 of CM075873.1, forward strand.
AATGTGCAGATCGGGAAAATCTTAATGTTCTCCCCGAATCCCCTTACACATTTGAATTTTAAAAAGCCTCTCAATTAACATGAGTTCATAACTCCACATATGATAATCATCAAACTATTAGAAAATTGTTGTTTAAAGCAGTATCACATGTTTGATGTCACTGTTTGACGTGTCTCATCAACTCCCCAAAAACCCACACTCTCAGGAAACTGGGGCTGTACCTTTTCAAAAGGTATGCTTTTGTATCTTAAGGGAGCATATTGGTACCTTACAGTATTGGTACTTATTAGCACCTAAATGTCCATATTAGCAAATAAATGTCCATATTAGCACCTAAAATGTACATATTAGCAAATAAATGTCCATATTAGCACCTAAATGTACATATTAGCAAATAAATGTCCATATTAGCACCTAAAATGTACATATTGGCACCTAAATGTACATATTAGCAAATAAATGTCCATATTAGCACCTAAAATGTACATATTAGCAAATAAATGTCCATATTAGCACCTAAATGTACATATTAGCAAATAAATGTCCATATTAGCACCTAAATGTACATATTGGCACCTAAAATGTACATATTATCAAATAAATGTCCATATTAGCACCTAAAATGTACATATTAGCAAATAAATGTCCATATTAGCACCTAAATGTACATATTAGCAAATAAATGTCCATATTAGCACCTAAATGTTCATATTAGCACCTAAAATGTACATATTAGCAAATAAATGTCCATATTAGCACCTAAATGTACATATTGGCACCTAAATTTACATATTAGCACCTAAAATGGACAGAAGTTTACCTTTTGAAAAGATACAGCCCCAGTGACAGATATTGTACCTTTTTTTCTGGGAGTGCACATAACCTGTATGAGACTGTGCAGAAACATCATTTCAGCATCTTAAACACACATGAGCACTTACACCCCTCTCTCTTTTTGTGCTTTTCTAGTTAAGAAAGATCAAGAGGGATCGGATGAGAAGAAAAACGCCCAGAAGAAGAAGGTGAAGGAGCTGAAGGTGCTCGACTCCAAAACATCCCAGAATCTCTGTGAGTAGCAGCCAAGACACCAATGTTCATTCACATGAGAAATATCTCACTAGTTTAACACACACAGTCATGTATAGTGTTGTGTGCTCAGAACTGTTTGTGTGTGTGTTGCAGCGATATTCTTGGGTTCAAACAGGATGCCTTATGAGGAGATGAAGAATGTCATCCTGGAGGTCAACGAGAAAGTTCTCTCTGAAAACATGGTGCAGGTATGACAGAGTGTGTGTGAAAGCGCTCGTGTTGATCGAGTGGATGTCTATTTGATATTAAAGTTCAGTTCATTTCTAAACTCACTTGTGTATCAGTGAACCACACAACTTGAAAACAGGATTCAGTTCTCGTGCTTCTCGACCGGCCTAACTTGAGGAAGTGAACTGATTAACCTGTTAAAGGGATACTCCACTTTTTTTGGAAATATGCTCATTTTACCACTCCCCCAGAGTTAAACAGTTGAGTTTTACCGTTTTCAAATCCATTCAGCCGATTTTCTGATATTTAGAAGAATATCAGTAACCAGACCGTTTCTGGACTCATTGACTTCCATAGTAGGAAAAAAATATACTATGGAAGTCAATGAGTCCAGAAACTGTCTGGTTACTGATTTTCTTCTAAATATCAAAAAATCAGCTGAATGGATTCAAAAATGGTAAAACTCAAATGTTTAACTCTGGGGGAGTGGTAAAATCAGCCCATTTCCAAAAAAGTGGAGTTTCCCTAAAGTGGCCTGTTTACGTGTGTTTTAGCCGAGTTTTTGCCTAGAAGGCTCTATAGAAATCTGGCACCCTATAGAGAGCCTAAGTCCCTCCCCTTCCGGTCGACCACCATGGGACCTTTTTCGGAAAAATATTGTAATGGTAGTCAATGGCAAGAGACGACAAATATTTTGATCTCGTTTAAATTGTGCCCTGAACAACACATATGATGTTTGTCAATTTAAAAGATACATTTTAAAGTAAAGAAAGTCCCAGTTTGATGTGAAACCGTTGTGAAAATGCGTAATTACAAAGACTACAAACCCCACAGGCGCACATTTTCTCTCAATGAATGAAGCTAACTTTACTGAGGCTAACGTCTGTCATTGTTTCTATAGTCTTACGCTATAATCGTAATGTTACGCCGTCACGCCTGAGTGTTTTGTACCAGACCGCTACTCGTTGTTTCGCTTCCCGGGAGATGTAGTTCATCGAGCGATTTTCATAGAACTAAATGTTTCTCTTCTGTTTTGTGACAAACTGCGACGTTTTTGACTTTCAGAATTATCTTTTAAATTGACAAACATGATATGTGTATTTGAGGGCACAGTTCAGACGGAATAAAAAGATAAGTTGTCTCTCGCCATTGACTACCACACATCATTTTTTCGAAATGTGCCGGAAGCGGAGGGGCGGGACTTAGGCTCTCTATTGTACGAAGTTAAACTGTGAGAGCGTGTGTTCACAGTAGAGCCAGACCGATATATCGGCGGGCTGATATTATCAGCCGATATTAGGCATTTTCCAAACTATCGGTATCGGCAGTTATAATGGCCGATAAATGAATATTTCAAAAATAAAATAAAAACAGACGAAACACGCTTGAACCATGTCACGAGTGTTGGAGTTGTATAGTTTGTCCATTAGAGGGCGCTCTACACCGTCCCTATTGGCAACACTCGTTGAGTTGGTCACGACACATACATTGCTTGAATAACAATTAAAAGATCATCCCCATCAGTTCTCTTAACTCAAATAAGCATGACAAAATTTGTGACTATCATGTCCAGTTTTGCTGCCGAGAGTGAAGCAGAATTAGATAGTAATGGTTACGTTACATTGGTACAGTGTAGTTGACTGACTGTCCTTTTAACTTTAGACGATGTGACTGAAGTATTTCTTTAATTGCGTGTGACACTTAAAGCAATGAGACGGATCATCTCTCCTTGGCCTGTTATATTGAAAATGTATGTTTTACAATTTGCAGTATCACATTATCCATTGCTAAACGATGGCTTATTTATGGCAAATTTAGTTAAAACTCATAGATAACTACAAATAACTAATGTTAGGGAAATCTGTTAATGTTTTGTTGCACGTTTCAAATATATATATATATATATATATATATATATATATATATATATATATATATGAAGAGTTCAGATGCAAAAGCCTCTAAGTGCCATTTGAAATTTTCTTCTAAAATGATCATTTTTATCCATCTTGTATATTTAAGTTCAGTAATTTCACTTAAATGGCAATGAAGATTACCTATTAATTGTCATTTAAGTGAAATTACTGAACTTAAATATACAAGTTTGATAAAAATGGTCATTTTAGAAGAAAATTTCAAATGGCATTTAGAGGCTTTTGCATCTGAACTCTTCATATATATATATATATATATATATATATATATATCGGCCGATATATCAGAATATCGGATTTTAAAACCAACTAATATTTGTATCGTATCGGACTTCAAAATCCTTTATCGGTCGGGCTCTAGTTCACAGACACCAGAATGAACGCGTCCACAGTAACGTTCATCAGGCAGTAATACAGTACGTTCAGTTCACGTTCACCCCAAAATATGAACGCGTTCATGAACTATCGTTCAATGAATGCGTTCAGGCGATCCTAAATGGACAAACCCGGTGAAACTGGTGTCTTCTTCTCTAGTGGTAACCCGCTTCTGTGTGTGTTTCAGAGTTTGCTGAAGCTGCTGCCGGAGCAGGAACAGCTCAACACATTAACAGAGCTGAAAGATGAGTACGAGGAGCTGGCTGAGTCGGAGCAGTTCGGAGTTGTGGTGAGAAACGCACACAATACTGACTTGTCAAAAACACAACCACACAGAGACGGAGAGAGCACGTGTGTGTCTGTCTCCAGATCAGTTCAGTGAAGCGTCTGAAGCCCCGTCTGAGCGCCATCCTCTTCAAGCTCCAGTTCGAGGAGCAGGTGAATAACGTGAAGCCTGAAGTGGTGGCGGTGACGGCCGCCTGTGAGGAGCTCCGGAAGAGCGAGGGATTCGCCAAACTGCTGGAGATCACGCTGCTGCTGGGGAACTTCATGAACGCAGGGTCACGCAACGCCAAAGCTTTCGGATTCAGCATCAGTTACCTGTGCAAGGTGATGACCTGATCTGCTCAGATCCACAAATGTGGTTAACACATTTAGTTCGTTTGTGTGTTTTAAACTAACTTTTAATAATAAATTAAAATAATAAATAATAAATTAACTTTTAATAATAAATTTAACAATAATTTCCCCCTTATCTTTTAATGGGTTTTTAATGCACCACAACATAGAGTAGGAAAAATAAATAAACACAAAAGAAAGGGAATATAGATATATGGAAAACCTCACAAACACCAGGGCAGGCAAGGCAAGCGAGAAGTGGTTTCAGCGGGACAGCATCTCTGTCCCAAGTTGAGACACTCTCGCACTGTACTCCCTCTTTTAATGCACTTTAGACATTGCACATAACACACACACACAAAAAAAAAATTAGGAGAAGATTTTGACTGAAGAGATGTGGGGGAAGGTTATCATATATTATCTTATTATATCATCTTTATTTTATGCGGGGTTGACAATGGCAATTGGTACATAGGAGAAAGGATAAAAATCGACTAATACAATATTGGCAATGTGGTGGTAGTGGGGAGTGGGGGTGGTGATGGTAATGACAATGGCAATAAATAATAAATGGTTACTTTGTTTACGTATACACACACATAGACACACCTACACTCACATAAACACTTATCAAACACTTAAATCACTCTGTGTCACTTCTGGAATACAAGATTGCTCACTACTGCACTAAAAAAAATAATAAAAAAATAAAGATACTTATTTTTGGCTTGCAAAAAAATAAAATAAATAAATAATAACACAAAATAATGTTTTTTTTTTTTAATCAAGCATGAAAATCTTTTCTAGTAGAACTCAAAAACAACATCAAGACTTAAAAAAGGACATAAAACGTCCTATTAAACTAACGTTAACAAATGGAAGTTTACATTGTTACCAGCATATGTAAAGATTCTCTCTATAGGATGGATTTGTGTTGCTTATGTTTGTGCCTTTTATTGTGCAAACATTTTATATTAATGCATGGGATTGCTAGTTTTGTACCTATTTTGTAGACAGTGCCTGATGTGGTAAGACAAAGTAAACAAATGTGTGTATGTGTGTGTTTAGTTGAGAGACACTAAATCAGCAGATCAGAAGCAGACTCTCCTGCACTTCCTGGCGGACACATGTCAGGAGCAGCACCCTGAGGTCATGGCCTTCCCAGACGAACTCATCCACGTGGAGAAAGCCAGCAGAGGTCAGTCTCAGTCCCACCGTCACGTCACTGATCATGCTTTCCTTATTCTATATACACTACCATGCATTTTAAAAATAAATTAATACTTTTATTCAGCGATGACGCATTAAATTGATCAAAAGTGACAGTTAAGTTATTTGTCATGTTACAAAAATATGACGCAGCATCTTTTTCCAATGTTGATAATAATCATCATCATATTATGATTTCTGAAGGATCATGTGACCCTGAAGACTGGAGTAATGATCCTGAAATTCACAGGAATAAATTAGTTTACAGTATATTCACATAGAAAACTGTTCTTTTGAATTTTGAATCATAATATTACTGTGTTTTGATCAAATAAATGCATCCTTGGTGAGCTGAAGAGTCTTCTTTCAAAAATGGTCAAACGAGATATGTTTTTTTTTTTATAAAAATAATTCTGTCTCTCTCTTAGTGTCGGCGGAGACGCTCCTGAAGAATATAGATCAGATGGGAAAGCAGATTAAAAACCTGGAGAAAGACATTGAGACGTTCCCCCCTCCGCAGAGCGACAGGGACAAATTTGTGGAGAAAATGACCATATCCTTTATTCCCCCTGACAGGAAGTGTCACTTTGGTTTCCACTGTCATTTCTGCAAAGAATAATGTTATATAAATACAGTGTCAATGACCCATTGTGATATCACATCCTGTTTGGGTTCTAGTTGAAGTGTGCCGTCCTGCGAGCGTCCTGTGAAGTTCATCCATTAAGGAAGTTTGGGAAGATGTTTGTTTTAGCAACGAAAATTAAAATTAAAAAAGAAAATCTAGCATTTCGAGATTAAAGTAGAAATATTTCAATATTAAAGTTTCAAAAAATTAAAAAATTAAATGTTTCAAAAAATAATTTCAAAATTAAATGTTTCGAGAGTAAAGTCAAAATATTTCGATATTAAAGTAGATATGTTTCGAGATTAAATTAGAAATATTTTTATATTGAAGTAGAAATGTTTCGATATTAAAGTAAAAATGTTTTGAGATTAATGTCAAAATATGTCAATATTAAAGTAGAAATGTTTTGATATTACAGTCAAAATATGTCAATATTAAAGTGTAAATATTTTTAGAATAAAGTAGAAATGTTACAATATTAAAGTAGAAATGTTTCGAGATTAAAGTCAAAATATTTCAATATTAAAGTAGAAATGTTTTGAGATTAAAGTCAAAATATTACGATATTAAAGTAAAAATATTTTGAGATTAAAGTCAAATTATTTCGATATTTAAAGTTGAAATGTTTCGATATTAAAGTAGAAATGTTTCGATATTAAAGTCAAAATATTTTGATATTAAAGTAGAAATGTTTCGATATTAAAGTCAAAATATTTCCATATTAAAGTAGAAATGTTTCGATATTAAAGTCAAAATATTTTGATATTAAAGTAGAAATTTTTCGATATTAAAGTCAAAATATTTCCATATTAAAGTAGAAATGTTTCGATATTAAAGTCAAAATATTTCGATATTAAAGTAGAAATGTTTCGATATTCAAGTCAAATCATTTTACAATATTAAAGTTGAAATGTTTTGGTATTAAAGTCAAAATAGTTTGATATTATAGTAGAAATGTTTTGATATTAAAGTCGAAATGTTTTGATATTAAAGTCAAAATATTTCCATATTAAAGTCGAAATGTTTCAATATTAAAATTGAAATGTTTCGATATTAAAATCTAAATGTTTCGCTATAAAGAGAATAAAGTCGTAACATTATGATAATACAGTCTTCCATAGAAGTGTGTTTATTCATAACAGTGCACGTCCACTGGCTCAGAGAGAGATATAAAAGCTGATCCCCGTATAAGTGATGTTGCAGTGTGTGTTTTTCTTAACGCGAGTCCTGTACAGTTTTGTTTCGGCGGCTCGTGAGCAGTTTGAGAAGCTGCAGCTGATGCACGAGAACATGGAGAAGCAGTACGAGGATTTGGGCAAGTTCTTCGTGTTCGACCCCAAAAAGATGAGCCCAGAAGAGTTATTCGGTGACCTCAACAACTTCAGGACCATGTTCCAGGTGAGATCACAACCCCACAGAAGAGTGACCAGGGGTTACCTCAGATAAATACGGAAGCTTTTGTTCCCAAAATTCAGACACTTGTGTGGACACTTCTGAAAAACATAATGCATTAAATGGACAAAGAATAAAAAATAAGCTGAATAACTCTAAATTCTTACGATTTTCGCACTATTGCTCGATGATAGACGTCTTTACTCTCATTTTGGATCAATTCAATCCACCTTTTCTGAATAAGAGTATGTATTTATTGTAAATTAAACCCCAAATTTTAATTTTTTTATTTGTATTTCTGTGTAGAATTTAGTAGTTTATAGTACCAACATGTGTGTGTGGTGTGTGTGTGTAACATATGGTTCAGTCATCAGTCTGTGTTGAGTATATTAAAACAGACTTTTGTCTAGACATCCTTGCATTCTCTCTGTCGTAAAGGGAGCAGAGATTCGATGTGAAAAACACACACACACTTTATGATCTTATCTGTTCATCATAACGCTTTATTACTTTATATTCTCCTTCAGCTGCACAAACAGAAGATCTCGAGTTCAACTCTTCACCTCACTGCGTGCGTGTGCTTTTTTACAGCAAGCGGTGAAGGAGAACCAGAAGCGGAAAGAGGCCGAGGAGAAGATCCGGCGAGCCAAACTGGCGAAAGAGAAAGCGGAAAAAGAGAAAGAGGAGAAACAGAAGAGAATCAACGAGGGAAAGATACTCAACATCAGTGATGGTAAAGATTCAGTGTGTGTGTGTGTGTGTGTGAAATTGACAAATTGATCTCTCTCTCTCTCTCTCTCTCTCTCTCTCTCTCTCTCTCTCTCTCTCAATCATAATGGAAATCTTTTGATAGTTTTTATAAATGATGACTAAAAATTAAGATTAATTAATGCTGTAGAAGTATTGTTTATTGTTCGTTCATGTTAACCAATTAATAGTTTTATTTGTCAGTTATTAATTTGTTTATAATTATATAATTCTAAAATATAATTTTTGGTACTTATTTATTCATTTTTTGTTCACTTTATATTATTTTTTATTTTAGTTTAGTTTTAGTAACTTTAGTGCTTTAACTTGTTTGATTTGAGTGAGATGCCAAGGCAACATTTCTCTTTTTAGTTTTTTAAGTTAAAGTTTTTAATCTAGTTTTTATATATGTATATATTATCTATCAGCTTTATTATGTAGGTGCCGTGCCACAAAAACTGGTAACTTATGAGGTTTGATTTGCATACAGGTGGCTGATTTGAAAGTCAGTTGAGAGAACACATATAACACACACACACACACACACACACACACAGACACAAGTATTTTCTTTCCGGAAGACCATAGAGATCTGCATGTATCTCTTTCTCTCTCTCTCTCTCACACACACACTCACACACACACAAACACACATGGTTCATTGAACTCTCAGGGTTAAATATTTTAAATGTTTGGCCTCGACATTCCCAGATTCTCAAACACACACACACACACACACACGTTATCTTTAGTTTCGCAGTCAAACCCTGAGGATTAGATAAATGTGTTTCCCACATTAGTCTCCGCAGTTCCTGTGGGCGGTCAGTAGGTGTCAGTGTTGAGTGACAGATTCTGTGTGTGTGTGTGTGTGTGCAGACAGATGTAATGGTCAGTGCTGTGATGATGCTCATAAGAGTGTGTGTAATGGCTGGTGATGGTGTAATGTTGCTGAGAGGGACAGATATTAATACAGAACGAGTGACACTAAAGCGCTTCACTAACACACAGGGTTCAGTTGTGTGTGTCCTTTACAATACTGACCGTGGTTAAAAAGAGTTTCTACCAAAATACCCCATAGAATTAAACTGTTCAAATATCAAGATTTAGAATATGATCATTCGTGTGTGTGTGTGTTTGTGTATCAATAAAATATTATATATTTTTAAATATTAAATAAAATGTATTAATTTTAGATACGTTTAAGTCGTTTTAAATTACAAAACAATAATAAAAACACGTTATATTTAGATTTGAACGCTATATATTTCACTTTGAACACTACGTGTCATGTCTCTGCAGATAATATTACAGCTGTACAATTATAATAAATCAACATGGCACCAAGAATTTAACATTAAGACTCTTAATTTTCTATTTTCCAATAATAGTATATGTATTCATATAATATATACATTTAATATGTAATATGTAGCAGGGAGAAAATCTCAGCAGATCAGATGTGCTGTTCCTATAACACACCTCACGGTGGTGTGTGTGCACTGCAAACCGCTCTCTCTCTGTGTGTGTGTGTAAGAGAGAGAGAGAGATCTAGGTTGTCAGGTCAGACGCATAACCATCTGGCTGCAGATTTTCTGGGGATTACAGTGAGACTAGCAGTGTGTGTGTGTGTGTGTCTGTTTGGGCTGCAGAGTGTTTCCTGCAGGTTTTGGTGTGTGTGTTTATTGGGGGGAGGTGTGTGTGTGTGCTTGTGTGTTTATGGGGGGAAGGGAAATTAGATCCATAAATCTTTAACCCCATGTTGTCCAGAGAGGATGTGATTGAAACCATATGTCTACACACACACACAACACAACCCTGAAGTCAAGTGAAATCAAGCCGCGTGCTTTTAACAAAATATTTTACACAAAAAAAATGATTTCAGAGAATACAGTCCTTCCCATCATGTGTGTGTGTGTGTGTGTGTGTGTGGTTCAGTTATGTAGGTCAGCAGTGTGCGTCAGTGTGTGTGAAAGCTAGGGGGCGCTGTCTGCTGTAACTGCAGTCTCTGAGGATGTTTATATTCCCATGATCCTTTGCTCCTCTCTCATCTGATGTCACTGTGGCTGAGACTTGCTCTCTGCTTCTACAATTCTGCATGTGTTTCAGCAGTAATATATCATGAGTGTGTGTGTGTGTGTGTTTCACATAGTGATGATGAGATCGGTATTGATGTGTAATATTAATAGTGTTTCTGTGTGTGTGTGTTTCAGATGGAGATGAGACTGGTATCATGGATGGTCTGTTGGAGGCGCTGCAGTCTGGAGCCGCTTTCAAGAGGAAGAGAGGACCACGACAAGCAGGTAACACACACACACACGTGCATCATTACAGTTCATTTTGTTAGATCTGCCGCTATTGTTGAAGGGAACACAGAATGCTGAAAAGTTTCAATTGTGAAAAACTACATAGAAATGGGACACAAAGGTTTGTGGGATTGATTTCCATGGAATGCATGATGAAATGTGTCATTTAAATTCAGTGTAAGTTGCTGTCGGCCCAATGCATCAATGCAAACAGTATTAGTGTTTTTACAGTAGCATTCAAAAGTTTGGGGGAAAAAGTTAATACTTTTATTCAGCACTCTATGCATTAAGAAAACGTAACATTACAAATACCTACACTCAAAAATAAATCTGTAAAATAACGGTAAACTACTGGTAGCTAAAAAATATAGCTAGTGTGTAGCTAAAAAATACGGCATGTTACTGTTTTTTTAATTAACAGCTAAATACCATTTGTTTGCTATATACTGTTAAATTACAGTTTTATATCATAGCTGACAAAACGGTATTTAGTTGTTTAGTTGTCAAAAACAGTAACACAACGTATTTTTACTGGAACCACAGCTGCCAGTAGTGTACCCTTTTTTTACAGGATTATTTTGTACTGTGTTTCACTATATTACTATTTCAAAAAAAAAATGTTTCTGGTCATCAAATAACTCTGGAAAAAAGTGTCACAGTTTCTACAAAAATATAAGGTCGCATTAATAATGATCATAAATGTTTCTTGAGCATTAGATCATCATATATGAATGATTTTTGAAGGATCATGTGACACTGAAGACTGGAATAATGATGCTGAACATTCAGGTTTTATCACAGGGATAAATTACATTTTAAAACATTGATATTTACATTATATTTTAAAATATATGACCATATTTCACAATATTGCTGTTTTTACTCATTACTGATTAAATAAATGCAGGCTTGGTGTTCGGAAAGACTCTTTTCTAAAACACAATACCCCAAACTTTTGAAGGAAAACATGAATTCAGTGTTTCGTAGATAGATATACAGGTCAGATTTACAGTTGTACACAAATGTGTGTTTTATGTTCCCTCTCATCACTGTGTTTTAGACTGTGTGGAGCAGCGCTGTGTGTGTGTGTGTGTGTGGATCTGTTGTTGAATGAATCCAGATGTGCTGCTATGTGGCAGTGATGACCATACACACACACACACACACACACACACACACAAACCCCTCCTCATTCCCGCGCTTTTAGTTTTTAAATTCAGTTTCATGGCAAACTCTTCTTCTGTTTTCGCCTGTTTTCACCCCTTTATTCCTCTCTTCTCTCTGCTCATTTTTACTTCACCATCTTATATTCCCTCTCTTTCCCTCTTATATGTTTATTTCTCTGTATCTCTGTTTACTTTGCTGCTTCAGACTCTATATTTTCCTTGGAATCGTGTGTGTGTGTGTGTCATGAGTCATCAGTGGTGTTTGGTATTTTTAGCTTTTCTGAAGCAGCCTCCACACAAGTTATGTTCCAAACCCTAGTGAGCGCCCTACCTAGACAGCATGCTAAGGCGTCCTCGATGCATTAAAGGTTGGAGTTAGTGACTTTTATCCTTTGTTGACGTTTCAAATAATTTAGTATGCTGCCTTTGAAGGGAGCTGCCTATGTAGACGGCACATGACTCAACCCCTCAACATATGCCACACACACATACCAACACACACCCATTCTGACCACTTGTGTGTTCTGCATATGTATGCGTTCACTCAAACACACACACACACACACACACAGTGTAGATGCCTTTAGAGAGACCGCAGGCATGCAGTGTGGAGACAGGAGACGCCCTGTAACCTCTGACATCTGACCCTCTGCATAATGAGTCATCAGCCAATCAGAGAGATGCTGAGCGACGTACGGCAGCTGCTGCTCAACTCGCTTACAAATACACAAAATACATATACAAATATGAATGTGTTCATAGAAACACCTCATTAATGATATAAAGCTCTGTTTAGTATATTAGAAGAAAATAATCCAAAAATAAATAGAATAAGAAATGAAAATATAATATATATATATATATAATATATATATATATATATATATATATATATATATATATATATATATATATATATATATAATTATTAAATATTATATAATAAATATGAATCTAATTAAATATTTAATCTAAAACATAGTTTGCTCTTTAGGGTAAACACAATCAAAACAGTCACAGACTCCTCATAGATGTTAGTCAGGATAGACACCATATTTCATTTTGAAGGCTGTGACAGATGTTTCCAGAAACTTTCCAGTGGTCAAACAAATGTGTGTGACCCTTTTTAGGTGTACTGTTTTTTTAGCACACACTAATCCGAGGACATCTCACATGCTATTTAGGACCGAAAGTATGCAAATAGGGATGTAGCCGGTGTGGGTGTGTCCCTTTTTAGACTCTTCATTGATATACACACATCTGCCGTGTCATGACCCCACACACACACTCCTGAGACACACACTTCAACATAAAAGACACACACAGACTCATACAAAGAGCCAGAGACGCACACAATATCACTTTATAGAGACACCAAACTCTGCCAGATGTCCACAAAACAAACACACACACACACACTCTCTCCTTTGTCCAGCTCACAAACACTGAGACAGACACACCCTCTATTTAACCATCCTATGGAAAGAGACACACACACTCCGGTTGTCAGCAGAATAATAGCACACACTTAATCTTGTTAGACGCAACACATTCTCACTTGTTTTTCAGTACAAATATATAAACATTCTTAAATCAAGGTATTATTTACTAAAATATTAAGTCTTTTAAGATCAAAATTAAGTGCTTAAAACAAAAATGGAGTAAAAAAAAAGTAATTCGCTTGTTTTTTTGTTTTAAACAAACATAATATTGATGCATTTTTTTTTTGCAATATATTTTGTAATTTTCCTTCCCAAGTAAATGCATATCGCTTTAATTGTGTTTAGAAATTTATACAAAAAATGAAAATATAATTGCATAATTTTTTTAAATAATACATTTATAAATTTATAATTAATAAATTATATAATAAATAAATTATAGAATAAAAAATATTATTAATAAATAATATAATAAATTTATATAAATTTCTAAACGCGGATAAACATTATATATATATATATATATATAGAGAGAGAGAGAGAGAGAGAGATGATTTTCTGCAGTGCCAGAGGGAGCTCAACACTTCCTAACACTGTGAAATATTCTTATTTTTAGCTTCATTACCCTGATGATAATTATCTGTGCTCTCTTTTTACACCCAGACTGTCTGAATCACACACACACACACACAGTTAGTGTTCACTAGCAGCAGTAAGAAGTGTGATGATCAGTTCTGTTCATTAGTTTAGGATGAGAAAAGACGGGACAGGCGAATGACAGGAGAGTGTGAAGGTGACAGAGTCTGTTCAGATGTCCATCAGTCATTATGTGGGACATTTATATAATGTTTACTCTCGCTCACTCCGTCTCCACTAGTTATAGAAGTTTGTTTGTTTTCTGAAACATTGATCCGAATTAAGTGAGTTTGCTTAAAACACACACACAAATATATATATATATATATATATATATATATATATATATATATATATATATATATATATATATATATATATATGCCAAAGGGATAATTAAAAATAAACTTTTTAATTACATTTTAACTCACTTAATTTTGATCAATTCTTCTGAAATAAGACTAAATATTGTATGTTTTGATAATTGTAATAGAAAACAAAAAAAATATTGAGGAAGAAAATCACTTTTTGCAGGGAAGTGTGAATTAACTGACGTTTTGTGAGCTTGTATTACTGTTTTATATCACTCACTGCTCTTGACTAAATAACTTTAGTAGTCTTAATAAGAATCAATGTATATTTAATTCATACACTGAAGACCACACCGTGTTTTAAAGTTTAACTTTAGTATTTTGACAACTTATTGTGTAATGCAATTCTGTGTTTTAAATTGCGCAAATAAATTCTACATAGTAGTACATCTCAAAATTAGGAAGATCACGACTGAGATCATGGATTGTGATTATCTGTTATTAATTTTTCAAGATCGGCAACCCCTACTTGAATGGGATACTATTAGTATTTAATGAATAATAAAATAGGTTAAGAGAATATGTTTTAACAAAAAAAATAATAATAATCTTACAAGCTTCACCTTTAAACATCAAACATGTTCTGATCGACTGTTATTGTGCCTTTGCCAAACTAAAATATGGTGTAAAAATATAAACGTGCCATCATTTTATTGGTATTTTTTGTGAGCTGTAAATGTTTATGGTCGCATCTGTCGGACACTCATAACCTAAAGCTATAATCATTCACAGTCATAACGACTTTCTCCTCAACAGACTCAGTGCTGTCCTTATCACAGCTCACACTGGACACCTGCTGGGTAACGTGTGTGTGTGTGTGTGTGTGTGTGTGTAGCTTCCTCTGTATGGTTGTGATTTGCATACAGGCTGCATCATGTGAATGAAATATGACATTCTCAGACAATATTCTCATATGAATGTCTCACCGCAGGAGTGTTGTTCTGCAGCCGTAACTCGAGTGTTTAACTAGTGTGTAAACAATTGGCAGTCTCTTACTGATCTAAATAAACCAGCACCAGCGCACATAAATGACATGTATGATATCCTACAGCTCTCTCGTGTCAGGATATTAATCTGATGGGTGTTTAAAGGAATATTTCTGGTTGTTTTCAATTATTAAAGGAGTAGTTCACTTTTAAGAAAACTTTTGTTGATAATTTACTCACCCCCATGTCATCCAAGATGTCCATGTCTTTCTTTCTTCAGTCAAAAAGAAATGAAGGTTTTTGATGAAAACATTCCAGGATTTTTCTCCATATAATGGACTTCAATGGGGTCCAAACGGTTCAAATGAGAGTTTCAGTGCAGCTTCAAAGGGCTTTAAACGACACCAGACGATGAATAAGGGTCTTATCTAGAGAAACGATCGGCCATTTAAAAAAATAAATACAAAAGTTTAAGTTTTATAAGCACAAATGCTCGCCTTGCTCTGTTCATTTGGATGAATGAGCTTGAACAGGAGAGTCACGAACACGCATCACAGAACAGATCAAGGCGAGCATTTGTGCTTATAAAACTTAAACTTTTTTATATATTTTTGAAATGGCCGATCGTTTCGCTTGATAAGACCCTTATTCATCATCTGGTGTCGTTTAAACACTTTGAAGCTGCACTGAAACTCTCATTTGGACCTTGAACCGTTTGGACCCCATTGAAGTCCATTATATGGAGAAAATCCTGGAATGTTTTCATCAAAAACCTTCATTTCTTTTCGACTGAAGAAAGAAAGACATGGACATCTTGGATGACATGGGGGTGAGCAAATTATCAGCAAAAGGTTTTTTTTTAAAAGTGAACTACTCCTTTAAGCTTATTTTGTATTATTGTTAAATATGGTGAGTTTGAACGAGTTCATTAATTTGAAAATAATCAGGAATATTCCCATAAAAAGGTATGTTGGTTGTTTCGGTTTCACTTTATTTAGATGATCTGTTTAACACATTTAGTTGACTGCACTTACATCTCTACTAACTCTCACTTGAGTGTTAGTAGAGTATTAGTAGACTGGTAGGAAAAGGTAGTTGCAAAGTTACTTCTAGTCAGTCAGTATAGTGTCTGTTAGAGGAGCATCTCAGATATTAAGAAGACGGTCTACTAATAATGAGAGATGTAGTTGCAAAGTCACTTATAGTCAATAATGTTTAAAAGGGACCATCAAAATAAAGTGTTACCGTTGTTTTTGACTGTGGCGCTTTTAATCTTTGAATTTGACTGGAGTGTGGCCTTCCCAGCATGACGTTTGATTGCGTGAAAGCGAATGTTGTATAATTATTATTATTTAGACGCTTATTTCCCATTCTGTTTCAGCCAACAATCGTCGAGGAGCCGGTCAGGCCGTGACGAACCTTCTCGCCAAAGAGCTTCTTCAGGAGAGCGGCCCGTCCAGTGCCACGAAAAAGACCCGACCGAATACGGAGGACAGGAAGGACTCGACTCCCGAGGACACGGGCTCGCTGGAGGATCTGTTAGATGACGCTCCTTTACGGTCAAATTAAACACTTCCTCTGCTGGTCCTGCTGGACAAAAGACAATGTGTTTTAAGGGACCAAATCTGCGAGGGCGGGGCTCTCGTTAAGCCACACCCCCTTGAGTGAGTCCATACGGCTTCCTGTTGGCCGTCACACAGGAGGAGCGTTTTCTAGCCTCTTTCGCTCAAGATTCAAGATCTGTTCATTTCTCACCTGCTTTTTGCAAGATTCCAAAGATTTGTAAATAGATTCCAGAATGTTTCCATTCCAAATTCCGCTTCCTGTTTCTTTTCAGAGCACCGCTTAAGCTTTTTTTGTTTGTTGTTGACTTTGAAACGTATCACGTGGCTGAATGTTTAAGATGAGTCGCGTTATTGTTCTCTAAACGCTCCGTGCCAATAACGTCGAGCCCATAAATGCATGTTCGGTTGGTGTGTGCTTGAGGTGTTCCCACTGAGGTCCTGTAGGCCATCACGAGAGTTAAAGAAGGTCTGGGACCTGTTCACGAGATTAGTTCTCCCAGTCTAGTCTAAATCATTGCGTTGAATTAAATGTCAGAGTTTATGCAAGAACAGTTTTCGGGTCGACTCGATAAAGCATGCATAAATCGTTGCGTTGATTTTAATGCAATTAATGACTTCTCCACGGTTTTATGCAATAATTGTTTGGTGATCGCTGCACTGTGTAAACTTTCATACACTCGGGTTGGTGAACGGCGGCGTCCGTCATGTGTTTGTGTTTGTGAAGTGCTGTAGTCCGTCTACTGTTTACTGGAACTGCTGATACACACTCGCTCATCTTTTATCATCATAAGACAGATCAATGTCATGTACAGGGTTTAACTTGTAAGAGTAAAACTTGAGGGCGGATAAACTGGAGAATACATTGAATTTGAGGGCAAGACCTTTGGCATTCATATCTCTGGTAAATGGTTTGATCGAGCCAAATGTGCGGGACGATGTTTAACGAAGTTCTGCGAATAGATTTATTAGACTGGAGTCTTTCTCTTTGCAGTCTTCCTCTTCAACAAGTGGACCTTTAAGACTGATCTTGAGTCAGTGACCTCAGAGTTTTGCAATATGACTTACCTGAATGAGGGTAGAGATCACTGTTTAAAGCCATAGCTCTGACTGCATCCGGCGAGAAATCCTGAGAAATGTTCTTCCAGATTATAGTATATTAAAACCTATGTATGCGTTTATGTAATGTGTGTTAACACCACCACATCTGAAAGAGCTTGAGAACGTCCTGTCTTGTATTTTTGAAGCCAAATTTCTAATTGTTGAGATTTTTGAATTTTTGTGGACTGATTTTGGAGACCCTGCAAGCCGTCAGATTGTGCTGAAAGGCTTCACGGGTGCTTGTGCGAGTATACGGTTTGACTTTGTTGGAAAAGCTGGATAAAGATCACTGGAAAAACAGAGAGACTTTGCGTTGTCTTTGTTTTGATGTTTTTTTATGAACAGTTTTTCTGTCATTTTTTAATTGTTGATTGTTTTACTGTAATAATAGAGATTGTATTGGTGAGATGCATTTGGTCAAATTGTGTATATTGCGTTTTGACTGTAGAGATGTTTATTCTGGTTATCTCTGAACCTACACCATTAAATTCTTTAATACTGTTTCTGTTTTAGTGTGTGTTTTTCTGTTTATGAACACATTTTGCTATCTAAAGTTCTGAAAAGGCCCACAGAAGAAAAGCAAAGACAAAATTGTCAATATTTGGACGAAAACATTTCCAAAAGGTGTATAATTGTAATATGGACAAACTATATGTACTCTATTTATAAAGAAATTGATGGATCTATCAGACTGAAACTGTAGCGCCTCATTTGCAGTACATGAGATCCAGGGGGCGGAGTTGGATCCGGATCTAAGGGGCGGAGATGAGTAGGATTAGGGGTGGGGTTAGGGTTCAGGGGCGGAGATGGGTGGGTTTAGGTATGTAGGGTGGGAGGAGTTGGATCTGGATCCAGGGTTAGGATCCAGCTCCTCCCCCTGGATTTCATGTTCTGCAGTGAGGACCATCTCGAATGTAAAGCCATAATGTAAACGCCTCAATCAATCCAAGCTCAATCCCAATGTAAACCGGTGAATCTGACTCAGATTAACATGCAGTGTTGTGATGCGTATGTTTACATGCAGTTTACGTCATACAAACTGCTCAGTGGATTCGACTAAATATTTTCTGATAAAGTTCTTCTGACACACGTGTTAAAGTTTTGTTCAGAATGCATTTAAAGCACATGTAAACTTTCAGAATACGAAATCCGAGACAAATGTGTGGAAACATTTAAGGAACGTGTGTGTGTGTGTGTGTGTGTAATTTGGTACGACGGGTACAGCATTTATTTGACATTCCTGTGTGTGCATCTGTGCACTGGTTTTGTGTCTCATGAGTGTGGAAAAATGCAGCTATGATTTGGAATTTCCTCTCTTGAAATCCCAGACACACACACACACACACACACACAGTTCTCAGTTACAGCTCATAAACAGACAGATGTAGAAATGCATTCCTCTTATAACACATGTGTGTCACACACAAAGTCTAATATCTTGCATGTAAGTTGTTTGGCTCGTGTGTTAATTCGGTTCACTGTTTCGGTCGTGTTCTGTAAACTTCTCTGAGGTATGTGGACTTTTATATAAGAGATGTTCCATGGGACGGGAGTTGGGAAAAGGAAGAATGTTTACTTTGGAATCCATTCCCTGGAACCACAGCGATTATTCCTCTAAGAATAGATCCAGAGCGACTTATCCGGATCACACTCCTCATTTGTTTGGTACATGTAACACTATTAATATTGCTCGGGGTTTGTTCCAATCCCTGACCCACATATGAGCAGTGACGATTAGTGAATTGTAGTTGAGTGTGTTTGACTCTAAAGATGCAAACAGAGGCTTGAGATGATTTCAGCTGCGGATCTTCAAACAAATGCATGCTTTTCTTTGTGTTGTCAGATGAAAGTGTGTGTTTTCATGTCGCTCCTTTATGGCGGGTCTCTTTTAAAGCTTGACCTCTGACCCTGTGGGAGTTCATAAAACACATTCTTACACCCTAACATCACAACGGGAGGTTTTGCATCAGCGTTGAACGTATTTATAAGTAAAACTGTTCAAAAATGGTTTTGTCTATTGAAATTAAGCTGGAAAAAAATATAAATATTACACATTTATAAATTTTTAATTTATATATATATTTTTTTTAAATTAATCACATTTATAATTTATTAAAACATTTCTATTTTACTCTTAAAAATGAAAGCTTAAACAATGCATGAAAAAACACATTTACTAAAGCTAATATTAAAATACTGACTGAACACAAATAAAAGCTAATTCAAAATATGAATAAATGCTATATTGAAATACTAACTTAAAAGCTAATTCAAAATATGAATAAATACTATATTAAAACACTAAAATAAAAATTAAAACACTTCATTCTGAAGATTTAAAGTAAAGTGAAAGACAGGATGAGAAACATGATGGACTCATTAGAGCTCTTAAAAAGATAAAAGCTGCTCACAGATCCTTTGTTCGTGTGTGTGTGTGTGATGACATTTGCTTCCATTTAAACTCGTTTAATCATAAAGGCGTAGGACTGTTTGTTCTTGTGTGTTTCTCTTTCCAGATCCTTTTCAGAAAGCCTTAATGTCCGGACTCCTTCATTACTCCTCTCCTTTGCCTTGTTATGGTTGTGTGTGTCAAGGGCCACACTGGGTTTTAAAATTTGACAGAGGGCCGGCCATTTACGTAGATCACGTAATTTACATAGTATATTAATTTATATGCTATAGATATCCCCATTTAGCATTGTTATATTTTGGGGTTATTTTTTTATTTAATTTTATATTTATTTTAATTTTATATATATATTTATATTCTTTTTAAATATTGTTTATCCTTAGTATTATTTAATGAGCCTAACAGTAAATTAGAAACAAAACACCAGCAAGTGTACACTTAGTAGAGTAAAAATTAGAGAAATGGGAAATGGACTGCATTTATATAGCGCTTTTATAGACCCAATGGCCACCAAAGTGCTTTACAATTTGCCTCACATTCACCCATTCACACACACATTCATACACCGACGGCAGCCATGCAAGGCGCCATCCAGCTCGTCGGGAGCAGCTCGGGTTAGGTGTCTTGCTCATGGACACCTCGACACTTGGTCAGGTGGAACCGAGGATTGAACCACCAACCTTTCGGTTTGTAGACGACCCACATGAACCACTGAGCCACTGCCGCCCCAATGAAGGAAGGTTACATTAATTCAACTTTATTAAAACTCCATATGGTAATCAAATTGCACTTAACACACAAATGTCATACATTTGTGAAAAAATAAAATAAAAATAAAAAAAATGTACCAATTTATTTTAAGTATGATAAAATGTAAAAATCAAAAGCAGATAAGAACATTTATTGAACAAACGGCAGAGACAGGAGCGTAGCGAGGCGGGCGATAAAGGTAACCGGAAGCAGTCCAAGAGACAAATACAGAGTAGAAAAAAACTAAATATCAAAAGAAAAACTACAAATCAAATGAAAACTAATCAGGTGTACAAGTGGTTACTAACATTTTTTTTTCTCTTTGAGTTTCCAAAAAAGGAAAAAACATTAATGTGCAACAAGGAGCCTTGTTGTGTTTAAGTCGCTGTCTGAAGGAGTGCTGAAATGTCAATGATTCAATCGTGCAAACGTTCTGTTTCCTGGGATATTAGTTATAAATTGCATATGACAAATTACAAAAAACGGTCTGACTCTGCGGCGTGAGTGTAACGGAGGCCAGCTAGTAGTTGCTGTGCGAGTAAACCCCACTCCCCGATCTCAATAGGCGCTCTAGCGACAGACCCTGGAGGCTGCAGTCTTTGCCTCCTTGTTAGCGCGCCTGACTCTCATGCCGGAGACCCGGGTTCGAGGCCCGCTCGGAGCGGGTCGAGTTAGACCCGGGTGAGTGAGGGGTTACATGAGCTTTGCAATGCAACCTTTATTTGTTCACTGTATGGTTTCCATGGTGACGCGTCATTGCTTGTCACGTGACACCGCAGCACAGCCACAACAGCTCTGAATGAATGAGCTGCTTTATTCAAGGATTGCAGGAAAAAGGCAAAATGAATGTGTGACAGGGATGTAGATTCGGTGAATGGAAGGAGACACAGGGTCGGCGAATACTGGGGCTCATGCACTTTATTGAGTTACTTTCTCTCCCCACAGCGCTTGCTTGCGCTCACACAATTAATTCAGAATATTTCAAAAACAAATCACATATAAAACAGTACTTTTCCCGCTGGATTCAGCTTCTCAGGTCACAAATGCAGTAACACTCTTTTTACTGAAACAGCTTGCAGCCCAGCGTTTTCTCTCTCTCGACAGCGCGTGCACGAGCTCCCAGTCTCTCTCTCTCCCCACTCTGTCAGCACGGCCCGCTTACTGCTCAGCTCCCCCCTCGCTCTGCCGCTACAGACCGCGCTGCACAACGCTCCCCATGCAAATGCAATCTCTAAGACAATATTTTAAATACTCGACGGGCCGGATTAAACAGCCTAACGGGCCGCATGTGGCCCGCGGGCCGTAGTTTGCCCACCCCTGGTCTAGAGCCTCCATTTTTGCGCGCTGGTCGAAGTCTCGTGGCCCTCTGTCAGAATCCAGAGTTTCAAGAAGATCGTAGGGGGGTCAAAATTTCGGCCAAAAACGACAGTGTTACCCCTTATGTTTTTTTTTCAGGTCAAAACTTTGACGTCCGATATCTCGGCTCTGGAAGGGTCTAGAGCCTCCATTTTTGCGCGCTGGTCGAAGTCTCGGGGCCCTCTGTCAGAATCCAGAGTTTCAAGAAGATCGGAGGGGGTCAAAATTTCGGCCAAAAACGACAGCGTTACCCCTTATGTTTTTTTTTCCAGGTCAAAACTTTGACGTCTGATATCTCGGCTCTGGAAGGGTCTAGAGCCTCCATTTTTGCGCGCTGGTCGAAGTCTCGTGGCCCTCTGTCAGAATCCAGAGTTTCAAGAAGATCGGAGGGGGTCAAAATTTCGGCCAAAAACGACAGTGTTACCCCTTATGTTTTTTTTTTCAGGTCAAAACTTTGACATCCGATATCTCGGCTCTGGAAGGGTCTAGAGCCTCCATTTTTGCGCGCTGGTCGAAGTCTCGTGGCCCTCTGTCAGAATCCAGAGTTTCAAGAAGATCGGACGGGGTCAAAATTTCGGCCAAAAACGACAGTGTTACCCCTTATGTTTTTTTTTTTTTTCGGGTCAAAACTTTGACATCCGATATCTTGGCTCTGGAAGGGTCTAGAGCCTCCATTTTTGCGCGCTGGTCGAAGTCTCGTGGCCCTCTGTCAGAATCCAGAGTTTCAAGAAGATCGGAGGGGGTCAAAATTTCGGCCAAAAACGACAGTGTTACCCCTTATGTTTTTTTTTCAGGTCAAAACTTTGACATCCGATATCTCGGCTCTGGAAGGGTCTAGAGCCTCCATTTTTGCGCGCTGGTCGAAGTCTCGTGGCCCTCTGTCAGAATCCAGAGTTTCAAGAAGATCGGAGGGGGTCAAAATTTCGGCCAAAAACGACAGTGTTACCCCTTATGTTTTTTTTTTCAGGTCAAAACTTTGACATCCGATATCTCGGCTCTGGAAGGGTCTAGAGCCTCCATTTTTGCGCGCTGGTCGAAGTCTCGTGGCCCTCTGTCAGAATCCAGAGTTTCAAGAAGATCGGAGGGGGTCAAAATTTCGGCCAAAAACGACAGTGTTACCCCTTATGTTTTTTTTTCAGGTCAAAACTTTGACATCCGATATCTCGGCTCGGGAAGGGTCTAGAGCCTCCATTTTTGCGCGCTGGTCGAAGTCTCGTGGCCCTCTGTCAGAATCCAGAGTTTCAAGAAGATCGGAGGGGGTCAAAATTTCGGCCAAAAACGACAGTGTTACCCCTTATGTTTTTTTTTTCAGGTCAAAACTTTGACATCCGATATCTCGGCTCTGGAAGGGTCTAGAGCCTCCATTTTTGCGCGCTGGTCGAAGTCTCGTGGCCCTCTGTCAGAATCCAGAGTTTCAAGAAGATCGGACGGGGTCAAAATTTCGGCCAAAAACGACAGTGTTACCCCTTATGTTTTTTTTTTTTTCGGGTCAAAACTTTGACATCCGATATCTTGGCTCTGGAAGGGTCTAGAGCCTCCATTTTTGCGCGCTGGTCGAAGTCTCTTGGCCCTCTGTCAGAATCCAGAGTTTCAAGAAGATCGGAGGGGGTCAAAATTTCGGCCAAAAACGACAGTGTTACCCCTTATGTTTTTTTTTCAGGTCAAAACTTTGACATCCGATATCTCGGCTCTGGAAGGGTCTAGAGCCTCCATTTTTGCGCGCTGGTCGAAGTCTCGTGGCCCTCTGTCAGAATCCAGAGTTTCAAGAAGATCGGAGGGGGTCAAAATTTCGGCCAAAAACGACAGTGTTACCCCTTATGTTTTTTTTTCAGGTCAAAACTTTGACATCCGATATCTCGGCTCTGGAAGGGTCTAGAGCCTCCATTTTTGCGCGCTGGTCGAAGTCTCGTGGCCCTCTGTCAGAATCCAGAGTTTCAAGAAGATCGGAGGGGGTCAAAATTTCGGCCAAAAACGACAGTGTTACCCCTTATGTTTTTTTTTCAGGTCAAAACTTTGACATCCGATATCTCGGCTCTGGAAGGGTCTAGAGCCTCCATTTTTGCGTGCTGGTCGAAGTCTCGTGGCCCTCTGTCAGAATCCAGAGTTTCAAGAAGATCGGAGGGGGTCAAAATTTCGGCCAAAAACGACAGTGTTACCCCTTATGTTTTTTTTTCAGGTCAAAACTTTGACATCCGATATCTCGGCTCGGGAAGGGTCTAGAGCCTCCATTTTTGCGCGCTGGTCGAAGTCTCGTGGCCCTCTGTCAGAATCCAGAGTTTCAAGAAGATCGGAGGGGGTCAAAATTTCGGCCAAAAACGACAGTGTTACCCCTTATGTTTTTTTTTCAGGTCAAAACTTTGACATCCGATATCTCGGCTCTGGAAGGGTCTAGAGCCTCCATTTTTGCGCGCTGGTCGAAGTCTCGTGGCCCTCTGTCAGAATCCAGAGTTTCAAGAAGATCGGAGGGGGTCAAAATTTCGGCCAAAAACGACAGTGTTACCCCTTATGTTTTTTTTTCAGGTCAAAACTTTGACATCCGATATCTCGGCTCGGGAAGGGTCTAGAGCCTCCATTTTTGCGCGCTGGTCGAAGTCTCGTGGCCCTCTGTCAGAATCCAGAGTTTCAAGAAGATCGGAGGGGGTCAAAATTTCGGCCAAAAACGACAGTGTTACCCCTTATGTTTTTTTTTTCAGGTCAAAACTTTGACATCCGATATCTCGGCTCTGGAAGGGTCTAGAGCCTCCATTTTTGCGCGCTGGTCGAAGTCTCGTGGCCCTCTGTCAGAATCCAGAGTTTCAAGAAGATCGGAGGGGGTCAAAATTTCGGCCAAAAACGACAGTGTTACCCCTTATGTTTTTTTTTCAGGTCAAAACTTTGACATCCGATATCTCGGCTCTGGAAGGGTCTAGAGCCTCCATTTTTGCGCGCTGGTCGAAGTCTCGTGGCCCTCTGTCAGAATCCAGAGTTTCAAGAAGATCGGAGGGGGTCAAAATTTCGGCCAAAAACGACAGTGTTACCCCTTATGTTTTTTTTTTCAGGTCAAAACTTTGACATCCGATATCTCGGCTCTGGAAGGGTCTAGAGCCTCCATTTTTGCGCGCTGGTCGAAGTCTCGTGGCCCTCTGTCAGAATCCAGAGTTTCAAGAAGATCGGAGGGGGTCAAAATTTCGGCCAAAAACGACAGTGTTACCCCTTATGTTTTTTTTTCCGGTCAAAACTTTGACATCCGATATCTCGGCTCTGGAAGGGTCTAGAGCCTCCATTTTTGCGCGCTGGTCGAAGTCTCGTGGCCCTCTGTCAGAATCCAGAGTTTCAAGAAGATCGGAGGGGGTCAAAATTTCGGCCAAAAACGACAGTGTTACCCCTTATGTTTTTTTTTCAGGTCAAAACTTTGACATCCGATATCTTGGCTCTGGAAGGGTCTAGAGCCTCCATTTTTGCGCGCTGGTCGAAGTCTCGTGGCCCTCTGTCAGAATCCAGAGTTTCAAGAAGATCGGAGGGGGTCAAAATTTCGGCCAAAAACGACAGTGTTACCCCTTATGTTTTTTTTTCAGGTCAAAACTTTGACATCCGATATCTCGGCTCTGGAAGGGTCTAGAGCCTCCATTTTTGCGTGCTGGTCGAAGTCTCGTGGCCCTCTGTCAGAATCCAGAGTTTCAAGAAGATCGGAGGGGGTCAAAATTTCGGCCAAAAACGACAGTGTTACCCCTTATGTTTTTTTTTCAGGTCAAAACTTTGACATCCGATATCTCGGCTCTGGAAGGGTCTAGAGCCTCCATTTTTGCGCGCTGGTCGAAGTCTCGTGGCCCTCTATCAGAATCCAGAGTTTCAAGAAGATCGGAGGGGGTCAAAATTTCGGCCAAAAACGACAGTGTTACCCCTTATGTTTTTTTTCGGGTCAAAACTTTGACGTCTGATATCTCGGCTCTGGAAGGGTCTAGAGCCTCCATTTTTGCGCGCTGGTCGAAGTCTCGTGGCCCTCTGTCAGAATCCAGAGTTTCAAGAAGATCGGAGGGGGTCAAAATTTCGGCCAAAAACGACAGTGTTACCCCTTATGTTTTTTTTTTCAGGTCAAAACTTTGACGTCTGATATCTCGGCTCTGGAAGGGTCTAGAGCCTCCATTTTTGCGCGCTGGTCGAAGTCTCGTGGCCCTCTGTCAGAATCCAGAGTTTCAAGAAGATCGGAGGGGGTCAAAATTTCGGCCAAAAACGACAGTGTTACCCCTTATGTTTTTTTTTTTTCGGGTCAAAACTTTGACATCCGATATCTTGGCTCTGGAAGGGTCTAGAGCCTCCATTTTTGCGCGCTGGTCGAAGTCTCGTGGCCCTCTGTCAGAATCCAGAGTTTCAAGAAGATCGGAGGGGGTCAAAATTTCGGCCAAAAACGACAGTGTTACCCCTTATGTTTTTTTTTCAGGTCAAAACTTTGACATCCGATATCTCGGCTCTGGAAGGGTCTAGAGCCTCCATTTTTGCGCGCTGGTCGAAGTCTCGTGGCCCTCTGTCAGAATCCAGAGTTTCAAGAAGATCGGAGGGGGTCAAAATTTCGGCCAAAAACGACAGTGTTACCCCTTATGTTTTTTTTTCAGGTCAAAACTTTGACATCCGATATCTCGGCTCTGGAAGGGTCTAGAGCCTCCATTTTTGCGCGCTGGTCGAAGTCTCGTGGCCCTCTGTCAGAATCCAGAGTTTCAAGAAGATCGGAGGGGG
The DNA here is from genome assembly GCA_038021265.1 of Cyprinella venusta. Lineage (NCBI taxonomy): Eukaryota > Metazoa > Chordata > Actinopteri > Cypriniformes > Leuciscidae > Cyprinella > Cyprinella venusta. Next base: position 2,327,505 of record CM075873.1, read on the forward strand.
TCAAAATTTCGGCCAAAAACGACAGTGTTACCCCTTATGTTTTTTTTTCAGGTCAAAACTTTGACATCCGATATCTCGGCTCTGGAAGGGTCTAGAGCCTCCATTTTTGCGTGCTGGTCGAAGTCTCGTGGCCCTCTGTCAGAATCCAGAGTTTCAAGAAGATCGGAGGGGGTCAAAATTTCGGCCAAAAACGACAGTGTTACCCCTTATGTTTTTTTTTCAGGTCAAAACTTTGACATCCGATATCTCGGCTCGGGAAGGGTCTAGAGCCTCCATTTTTGCGCGCTGGTCGAAGTCTCGTGGCCCTCTGTCAGAATCCAGAGTTTCAAGAAGATCGGAGGGGGTCAAAATTTCGGCCAAAAACGACAGTGTTACCCCTTATGTTTTTTTTTCAGGTCAAAACTTTGACATCCGATATCTCGGCTCTGGAAGGGTCTAGAGCCTCCATTTTTGCGCGCTGGTCGAAGTCTCGTGGCCCTCTGTCAGAATCCAGAGTTTCAAGAAGATCGGAGGGGGTCAAAATTTCGGCCAAAAACGACAGTGTTACCCCTTATGTTTTTTTTTCAGGTCAAAACTTTGACATCCGATATCTCGGCTCGGGAAGGGTCTAGAGCCTCCATTTTTGCGCGCTGGTCGAAGTCTCGTGGCCCTCTGTCAGAATCCAGAGTTTCAAGAAGATCGGAGGGGGTCAAAATTTCGGCCAAAAACGACAGTGTTACCCCTTATGTTTTTTTTTTCAGGTCAAAACTTTGACATCCGATATCTCGGCTCTGGAAGGGTCTAGAGCCTCCATTTTTGCGCGCTGGTCGAAGTCTCGTGGCCCTCTGTCAGAATCCAGAGTTTCAAGAAGATCGGAGGGGGTCAAAATTTCGGCCAAAAACGACAGTGTTACCCCTTATGTTTTTTTTTTCAGGTCAAAACTTTGACATCCGATATCTCTGCTCTGGAAGGGTCTAGAGCCTCCATTTTTGCGCGCTGGTCGAAGTCTCGTGGCCCTCTGTCAGAATCCAGAGTTTCAAGAAGATCGGAGGGGGTCAAAATTTCGGCCAAAAACGACAGTGTTACCCCTTATGTTTTTTTTTCAGGTCAAAACTTTGACATCCGATATCTCGGCTCTGGAAGGGTCTAGAGCCTCCATTTTTGCGCGCTGGTCGAAGTCTCGTGGCCCTCTGTCAGAATCCAGAGTTTCAAGAAGATCGGAGGGGGTCAAAATTTCGGCCAAAAACGACAGTGTTACCCCTTATGTTTTTTTTTCAGGTCAAAACTTTGACATCCGATATCTCGGCTCTGGAAGGGTCTAGAGCCTCCATTTTTGCGTGCTGGTCGAAGTCTCGTGGCCCTCTGTCAGAATCCAGAGTTTCAAGAAGATCGGAGGGGGTCAAAATTTCGGCCAAAAACGACAGTGTTACCCCTTATGTTTTTTTTTCAGGTCAAAACTTTGACGTCTGATATCTCGGCTCTGGAAGGGTCTAGAGCCTCCATTTTTGCGCGCTGGTCGAAGTCTCGTGGCCCTCTGTCAGAATCCAGAGTTTCAAGAAGATCGGAGGGGGTCAAAATTTCGGCCAAAAACGACAGTGTTACCCCTTATGTTTTTTTTTCAGGTCAAAACTTTGACATCCGATATCTCGGCTCTGGAAGGGTCTAGAGCCTCCATTTTTGCGCGCTGGTCGAAGTCTCGTGGCCCTCTGTCAGAGTGAAGAGTTTCAAGAAGATCGGAGGGGGTCAAAATTTCGGCCAAAAACGACAGTGTTACCCCTTATGTTTTTTTTTCGGGTCAAAACTTTGACGTCTGATATCTCGGCTCTGGAAGGGTCTAGAGCCTCCATTTTTGCGCGCTGGTCGAAGTCTCGTGGCCCTCTGTCAGAATCCAGAGTTTCAAGAAGATCGGAGGGGGTCAAAATTTCGGCCAAAAACGACAGTGTTACCCCTTATGTTTTTTTTTTTTTCAGGTCAAAACTTTGACGTCTGATATCTCGGCTCTGGAAGGGTCTAGAGCCTCCATTTTTGCGCGCTGGTCGAAGTCTCGTGGCCCTTTGTCAGAATCCAGAGTTTCAAGAAGATCGGAGGGGGTCAAAATTTCGGCCAAAAACGACAGTGTTACCCCTTATGTTTTTTTTTCAGGTCAAAACTTTGACGTCCGATATCTCGGCTCTGGAAGGGTCTAGAGCCTCCATTTTTGCGCGCTGGTCGAAGTCTCGGGGCCCTCTGTCAGAATCCAGAGTTTCAAGAAGATCGGAGGGGGTCAAAATTTCGGCCAAAAACGACAGTGTTACCCCTTACGTTTTTTTTTTCAGGTCAAAACTTTGACGTCTGATATCTCGGCTCTGGAAGGGTCTAGAGCCTCCATTTTTGCGCGCTGGTCGAAGTCTCGTGGCCCTCTGTCAGAATCCAGAGTTTCAAGAATATCGGAGGGGGTCAAAATTTCGGCCAAAAACGACAGTGTTACCCCTTATGTTTTTTTTTCAGGTCAAAACTTTGACGTCTGATATCTCGGCTCTGGAAGGGTCTAGAGCCTCCATTTTTGCGCGCTGGTCGAAGTCTCGTGGCCCTCTGTCAGAATCCAGAGTTTCAAGAATATCGGAGGGGGTCAAAATTTCGGCCAAAAACGACAGTGTTACCCCTTATGTTTTTTTTTTCAGGTCAAAACTTTGACATCCGATATCTCGGCTCTGGAAGGGTCTAGAGCCTCCATTTTTGCGCGCTGGTCGAAGTCTCGTGGCCCTCTGTCAGAATCCAGAGTTTCAAGAAGATCGGAGGGGGTCAAAATTTCGGCCAAAAACGACAGTGTTACCCCTTATGTTTTTTTTTCAGGTCAAAACTTTGACATCCGATATCTCGGCTCTGGAAGGGTCTAGAGCCTCCATTTTTGCGCGCTGGTCGAAGTCTCGTGGCCCTCTGTCAGAATCCAGAGTTTCAAGAAGATCGGAGGGGGTCAAAATTTCGGCCAAAAACGACAGTGTTACCCCTTATGTTTTTTTTTCAGGTCAAAACTTTGACATCCGATATCTCGGCTCTGGAAGGGTCTAGAGCCTCCATTTTTGCGCGCTGGTCGAAGTCTCGTGGCCCTCTGTCAGAATCCAGAGTTTCAAGAAGATCGGAGGGGGTCAAAATTTCGGCCAAAAACGACAGTGTTACCCCTTATGTTTTTTTTTCGGGTCAAAACTTTGACGTCTGATATCTCGGCTCTGGAAGGGTCTAGAGCCTCCATTTTTGCGCGCTGGTCGAAGTCTCGTGGCCCTCTGTCAGAATCCAGAGTTTCAAGAAGATCGGAGGGGGTCAAAATTTCGGCCAAAAACGACAGTGTTACCCCTTATGTTTTTTTTTTCAGGTCAAAACTTTGACGTCTGATATCTCGGCTCTGGAAGGGTCTAGAGCCTCCATTTTTGCGCGCTGGTCGAAGTCTCGTGGCCCTCTGTCAGAATCCAGAGTTTCAAGAAGATCGGAGGGGGTCAAAATTTCGGCCAAAAACGACAGTGTTACCCCTTATGTTTTTTTTTTCAGGTCAAAACTTTGACGTCCGATATCTCGGCTCTGGAAGGGTCTAGAGCCTCCATTTTTGCGCGCTGGTCGAAGTCTCGGGGCCCTCTGTCAGAATCCAGAGTTTCAAGAAGATCGGAGGGGGTCAAAATTTCGGCCAAAAACGACAGTGTTACCCCTTACGTTTTTTTTTTCAGGTCAAAACTTTGACGTCTGATATCTCGGCTCTGGAAGGGTCTAGAGCCTCCATTTTTGCGCGCTGGTCGAAGTCTCGTGGCCCTCTGTCAGAATCCAGAGTTTCAAGAATATCGGAGGGGGTCAAAATTTCGGCCAAAAACGACAGTGTTACCCCTTATGTTTTTTTTTCAGGTCAAAACTTTGACGTCTGATATCTCGGCTCTGGAAGGGTCTAGAGCCTCCATTTTTGCGCGCTGGTCGAAGTCTCGTGGCCCTCTGTCAGAATCCAGAGTTTCAAGAAGATCGGAGGGGGTCAAAATTTCGGCCAAAAACGACAGTGTTACCCCTTATGTTTTTTTTTCAGGTCAAAACTTTGACATCCGATAGCTCGGCTCTGGAAGGGTCTAGAGCCTCCATTTTTGCGCGCTGGTCGAAGTCTCGTGGCCCTCTGTCAGAATCCAGAGTTTCAAGAAGATCGGAGGGGGTCAAAATTTCGGCCAAAAACGACAGTGTTACCCCTTATGTTTTTTTTTCAGGTCAAAACTTTGACATCCGATATCTCGGCTCTGGAAGGGTCTAGAGCCTCCATTTTTGCGCGCTGGTCGAAGTCTCGTGGCCCTCTGTCAGAATCCAGAGTTTCAAGAAGATCGGAGGGGGTCAAAATTTCGGCCAAAAACGACAGTGTTACCCCTTATGTTTTTTTTTCAGGTCAAAACTTTGACATCCGATATCTCGGCTCGGGAAGGGTCTAGAGCCTCCATTTTTGCGCGCTGGTCGAAGTCTCGTGGCCCTCTGTCAGAATCCAGAGTTTCAAGAAGATCGGAGGGGGTCAAAATTTCGGCCAAAAACGACAGTGTTACCCCTTATGTTTTTTTTTTCAGGTCAAAACTTTGACATCCGATATCTCGGCTCTGGAAGGGTCTAGAGCCTCCATTTTTGCGCGCTGGTCGAAGTCTCGTGGCCCTCTGTCAGAATCCAGAGTTTCAAGAAGATCGGAGGGGGTCTAAATTTCGGCCAAAAACGACAGTGTTACCCCTTATGTTTTTTTTTCAGGTCAAAACTTTGACATCCGATATCTCGGCTCTGGAAGGGTCTAGAGCCTCCATTTTTGCGCGCTGGTCGAAGTCTCGTGGCCCTCTGTCAGAATCCAGAGTTTCAAGAAGATCGGAGGGGGTAAAAATTTCGGCCAAAAACGACAGTGTTACCCCTTATGTTTTTTTTTCCGGTCAAAACTTTGACATCCGATATCTCGGCTCTGGAAGGGTCTAGAGCCTCCATTTTTGCGCGCTGGTCGAAGTCTCGTGGCCCTCTGTCAGAATCCAGAGTTTCAAGAAGATCGGAGGGGGTCAAAATTTCGGCCAAAAACGACAGTGTTACCCCTTATGTTTTTTTTTCAGGTCAAAACTTTGACGTCCGATATCTCGGCTCTGGAAGGGTCTAGAGCCTCCATTTTTGCGTGCTGGTCGAAGTCTCGTGGCCCTCTGTCAGAATCCAGAGTTTCAAGAAGATCGGAGGGGGTCAAAATTTCGGCCAAAAACGACAGTGTTACCCCTTATGTTTTTTTTTTCAAGTCAAAACTTTGACATCCGATATCTCGGCTCTGGAAGGGTCTAGAGCCTCCATTTTTGCGCGCTGGTCGAAGTCTCGTGGCCCTCTGTCAGAATCCAGAGTTTCAAGAAGATCGGAGGGGGTCAAAATTTCGGCCAAAAACGACAGTGTTACCCCTTATGTTTTTTTTTCAGGTCAAAACTTTGACATCCGATATCTCGGCTCGGGAAGGGTCTAGAGCCTCCATTTTTGCGCGCTGGTCGAAGTCTCGTGGCCCTCTGTCAGAATCCAGAGTTTCAAGAAGATCGGAGGGGGTCAAAATTTCGGCCAAAAACGACAGTGTTACCCCTTATGTTTTTTTTTCAGGTCAAAACTTTGACATCCGATATCTCGGCTCTGGAAGGGTCTAGAGCCTCCATTTTTGCGCGCTGGTCGAAGTCTCGTGGCCCTCTGTCAGAATCCAGAGTTTCAAGAAGATCGGAGGGGGTCAAAATTTCGGCCAAAAACGACAGTGTTACCCCTTATGTTTTTTTTTCAGGTCAAAACTTTGACATTCGATATCTCGGCTCTGGAAAGGTCTAGAGCCTCCATTTTTGCGCGCTGGTCGAAGTCTCGTGGCCCTCTGTCAGAATCCAGAGTTTCAAGAAGATCGGAGGGGGTCAAAATTTCGGCCAAAAACGACAGTGTTACCCCTTATGTTTTTTTTTGGGTCAAAACTTTGACTTCCGATATCTCGGCTCTGGAAGGGTCTAGAGCCTCCATTTTTGCGCGCTGGTCGAAGTCTCGTGGCCCTCTGTCAGAATCCAGAGTTTCAAGAAGATCGGAGGGGGTCAAAATTTCGGCCAAAAACGACAGTGTTACCCCTTATGTTTTTTTTTCAGGTCAAAACTTTGACATCCGATATCTCGGCTCGGGAAGGGTCTAGAGCCTCCATTTTTGCGCGCTGGTCGAAGTCTCGTGGCCCTCTGTCAGAATCCAGAGTTTCAAGAAGATCGGAGGGGGTCAAAATTTCGGCCAAAAACGACAGTGTTACCCCTTATGTTTTTTTTTTCAGGTCAAAACTTTGACATCCGATATCTCGGCTCTGGAAGGGTCTAGAGCCTCCATTTTTGCGCGCTGGTCGAAGTCTCGTGGCCCTCTGTCAGAATCCAGAGTTTCAAGAAGATCGGAGGGGGTCTAAATTTCGGCCAAAAACGACAGTGTTACCCCTTATGTTTTTTTTTCAGGTCAAAACTTTGACATCCGATATCTCGGCTCTGGAAGGGTCTAGAGCCTCCATTTTTGCGCGCTGGTCGAAGTCTCGTGGCCCTCTGTCAGAATCCAGAGTTTCAAGAAGATCGGAGGGGGTAAAAATTTCGGCCAAAAACGACAGTGTTACCCCTTATGTTTTTTTTTCCGGTCAAAACTTTGACATCCGATATCTCGGCTCTGGAAGGGTCTAGAGCCTCCATTTTTGCGCGCTGGTCGAAGTCTCGTGGCCCTCTGTCAGAATCCAGAGTTTCAAGAAGATCGGAGGGGGTCAAAATTTCGGCCAAAAACGACAGTGTTACCCCTTATGTTTTTTTTTCAGGTCAAAACTTTGACGTCCGATTCGGCTCTGGAAGGGTCTAGAGCCTCCATTTTTGCGTGCTGGTCGAAGTCTCGTGGCCCTCTGTCAGAATCCAGAGTTTCAAGAAGATCGGAGGGGGTCAAAATTTCGGCCAAAAACGACAGTGTTACCCCTTATGTTTTTTTTTCAGGTCAAAACTTTGACATCCGATATCTCGGCTCTGGAAGGGTCTAGAGCCTCCATTTTTGCGCGCTGGTCGAAGTCTCGTGGCCCTCTGTCAGAATCCAGAGTTTCAAGAAGATCGGAGGGGGTCAAAATTTCGGCCAAAAACGACAGTGTTACCCCTTATGTTTTTTTTTCCGGTCAAAACTTTGACATCCGATATCTCGGCTCTGGAAGGGTCTAGAGCCTCCATTTTTGCGCGCTGGTCGAAGTCTCGTGGCCCTCTGTCAGAATCCAGAGTTTCAAGAAGATCGGAGGGGGTCAAAATTTCGGCCAAAAACGACAGTGTTACCCCTTATGTTTTTTTTTCAGGTCAAAACTTTGACATCCGATATCTTGGCTCTGGAAGGGTCTAGAGCCTCCATTTTTGCGCGCTGGTCGAAGTCTCGTGGCCCTCTGTCAGAATCCAGAGTTTCAAGAAGATCGGAGGGGGTCAAAATTTCGGCCAAAACGACAGTGTTACCCCTTATGTTTTTTTTTCAGGTCAAAACTTTGACATCCGATATCTCGGCTCTGGAAGGGTCTAGAGCCTCCATTTTTGCGTGCTGGTCGAAGTCTCGTGGCCCTCTGTCAGAATCCAGAGTTTCAAGAAGATCGGAGGGGGTCAAAATTTCGGCCAAAAACGACAGTGTTACCCCTTATGTTTTTTTTTCAGGTCAAAACTTTGACATCCGATATCTCGGCTCTGGAAGGGTCTAGAGCCTCCATTTTTGCGCGCTGGTCGAAGTCTCGTGGCCCTCTATCAGAATCCAGAGTTTCAAGAAGATCGGAGGGGGTCAAAATTTCGGCCAAAAACGACAGTGTTACCCCTTATGTTTTTTTTCGGGTCAAAACTTTGACGTCTGATATCTCGGCTCTGGAAGGGTCTAGAGCCTCCATTTTTGCGCGCTGGTCGAAGTCTCGTGGCCCTCTGTCAGAATCCAGAGTTTCAAGAAGATCGGAGGGGGTCAAAATTTCGGCCAAAAACGACAGTGTTACCCCTTATGTTTTTTTTTTCAGGTCAAAACTTTGACGTCTGATATCTCGGCTCTGGAAGGGTCTAGAGCCTCCATTTTTGCGCGCTGGTCGAAGTCTCGTGGCCCTCTGTCAGAATCCAGAGTTTCAAGAAGATCGGAGGGGGTCAAAATTTCGGCCAAAAACGACAGTGTTACCCCTTATGTTTTTTTTTTTTTCGGGTCAAAACTTTGACATCCGATATCTTGGCTCTGGAAGGGTCTAGAGCCTCCATTTTTGCGCGCTGGTCGAAGTCTCGTGGCCCTCTGTCAGAATCCAGAGTTTCAAGAAGATCGGAGGGGGTCAAAATTTCGGCCAAAAACGACAGTGTTACCCCTTATGTTTTTTTTTCAGGTCAAAACTTTGACATCCGATATCTCGGCTCTGGAAGGGTCTAGAGCCTCCATTTTTGCGCGCTGGTCGAAGTCTCGTGGCCCTCTGTCAGAATCCAGAGTTTCAAGAAGATCGGAGGGGGTCAAAATTTCGGCCAAAAACGACAGTGTTACCCCTTATGTTTTTTTTTTCAGGTCAAAACTTTGACATCCGATATCTCGGCTCTGGAAGGGTCTAGAGCCTCCATTTTTGCGCGCTGGTCGAAGTCTCGTGGCCCTCTGTCAGAATCCAGAGTTTCAAGAAGATCGGAGGGGGTCAAAATTTCGGCCAAAAACGACAGTGTTACCCCTTATGTTTTTTTTTTCAGGTCAAAACTTTGACATCCGATATCTCGGCTCTGGAAGGGTCTAGAGCCTCCATTTTTGCGTGCTGGTCGAAGTCTCGTGGCCCTCTGTCAGAATCCAGAGTTTCAAGAAGATCGGAGGGGGTCAAAATTTCGGCCAAAAACGACAGTGTTACCCCTTATGTTTTTTTTTCAGGTCAAAACTTTGACATCCGATATCTCGGCTCGGGAAGGGTCTAGAGCCTCCATTTTTGCGCGCTGGTCGAAGTCTCGTGGCCCTCTGTCAGAATCCAGAGTTTCAAGAAGATCGGAGGGGGTCAAAATTTCGGCCAAAAACGACAGTGTTACCCCTTATGTTTTTTTTTCAGGTCAAAACTTTGACATCCGATATCTCGGCTCTGGAAGGGTCTAGAGCCTCCATTTTTGCGCGCTGGTCGAAGTCTCGTGGCCCTCTGTCAGAATCCAGAGTTTCAAGAAGATCGGAGGGGGTCAAAATTTCGGCCAAAAACGACAGTGTTACCCCTTATGTTTTTTTTTCAGGTCAAAACTTTGACATCCGATATCTCGGCTCGGGAAGGGTCTAGAGCCTCCATTTTTGCGCGCTGGTCGAAGTCTCGTGGCCCTCTGTCAGAATCCAGAGTTTCAAGAAGATCGGAGGGGGTCAAAATTTCGGCCAAAAACGACAGTGTTACCCCTTATGTTTTTTTTTTCAGGTCAAAACTTTGACATCCGATATCTCGGCTCTGGAAGGGTCTAGAGCCTCCATTTTTGCGCGCTGGTCGAAGTCTCGTGGCCCTCTGTCAGAATCCAGAGTTTCAAGAAGATCGGAGGGGGTCAAAATTTCGGCCAAAAACGACAGTGTTACCCCTTATGTTTTTTTTTTCAGGTCAAAACTTTGACATCCGATATCTCTGCTCTGGAAGGGTCTAGAGCCTCCATTTTTGCGCGCTGGTCGAAGTCTCGTGGCCCTCTGTCAGAATCCAGAGTTTCAAGAAGATCGGAGGGGGTCAAAATTTCGGCCAAAAACGACAGTGTTACCCCTTATGTTTTTTTTTTCAGGTCAAAACTTTGACATCCGATATCTCGGCTCTGGAAGGGTCTAGAGCCTCCATTTTTGCGCGCTGGTCGAAGTCTCGTGGCCCTCTGTCAGAATCCAGAGTTTCAAGAAGATCGGAGGGGGTCAAAATTTCGGCCAAAAACGACAGTGTTACCCCTTATGTTTTTTTTTCAGGTCAAAACTTTGACATCCGATATCTCGGCTCTGGAAGGGTCTAGAGCCTCCATTTTTGCGTGCTGGTCGAAGTCTCGTGGCCCTCTGTCAGAATCCAGAGTTTCAAGAAGATCGGAGGGGGTCAAAATTTCGGCCAAAAACGACAGTGTTACCCCTTATGTTTTTTTTTCAGGTCAAAACTTTGACGTCTGATATCTCGGCTCTGGAAGGGTCTAGAGCCTCCATTTTTGCGCGCTGGTCGAAGTCTCGTGGCCCTCTGTCAGAATCCAGAGTTTCAAGAAGATCGGAGGGGGTCAAAATTTCGGCCAAAAACGACAGTGTTACCCCTTATGTTTTTTTTTCAGGTCAAAACTTTGACATCCGATATCTCGGCTCTGGAAGGGTCTAGAGCCTCCATTTTTGCGCGCTGGTCGAAGTCTCGTGGCCCTCTGTCAGAATGAAGAGTTTCAAGAAGATCGGAGGGGGTCAAAATTTCGGCCAAAAACGACAGTGTTACCCCTTATGTTTTTTTTTCGGGTCAAAACTTTGACGTCTGATATCTCGGCTCTGGAAGGGTCTAGAGCCTCCATTTTTGCGCGCTGGTCGAAGTCTCGTGGCCCTCTGTCAGAATCCAGAGTTTCAAGAAGATCGGAGGGGGTCAAAATTTCGGCCAAAAACGACAGTGTTACCCCTTATGTTTTTTTTTTTTTCAGGTCAAAACTTTGACGTCTGATATCTCGGCTCTGGAAGGGTCTAGAGCCTCCATTTTTGCGCGCTGGTCGAAGTCTCGTGGCCCTTTGTCAGAATCCAGAGTTTCAAGAAGATCGGAGGGGGTCAAAATTTCGGCCAAAAACGACAGTGTTACCCCTTATGTTTTTTTTTCAGGTCAAAACTTTGACGTCCGATATCTCGGCTCTGGAAGGGTCTAGAGCCTCCATTTTTGCGCGCTGGTCGAAGTCTCGGGGCCCTCTGTCAGAATCCAGAGTTTCAAGAAGATCGGAGGGGGTCAAAATTTCGGCCAAAAACGACAGTGTTACCCCTTACGTTTTTTTTTTCAGGTCAAAACTTTGACGTCTGATATCTCGGCTCTGGAAGGGTCTAGAGCCTCCATTTTTGCGCGCTGGTCGAAGTCTCGTGGCCCTCTGTCAGAATCCAGAGTTTCAAGAATATCGGAGGGGGTCAAAATTTCGGCCAAAAACGACAGTGTTACCCCTTATGTTTTTTTTTCAGGTCAAAACTTTGACGTCTGATATCTCGGCTCTGGAAGGGTCTAGAGCCTCCATTTTTGCGCGCTGGTCGAAGTCTCGTGGCCCTCTGTCAGAATCCAGAGTTTCAAGAATATCGGAGGGGGTCAAAATTTCGGCCAAAAACGACAGTGTTACCCCTTATGTTTTTTTTTTCAGGTCAAAACTTTGACATCCGATATCTCGGCTCTGGAAGGGTCTAGAGCCTCCATTTTTGCGCGCTGGTCGAAGTCTCGTGGCCCTCTGTCAGAATCCAGAGTTTCAAGAAGATCGGAGGGGGTCAAAATTTCGGCCAAAAACGACAGTGTTACCCCTTATGTTTTTTTTTCAGGTCAAAACTTTGACATCCGATATCTCGGCTCTGGAAGGGTCTAGAGCCTCCATTTTTGCGCGCTGGTCGAAGTCTCGTGGCCCTCTGTCAGAATCCAGAGTTTCAAGAAGATCGGAGGGGGTCAAAATTTCGGCCAAAAACGACAGTGTTACCCCTTATGTTTTTTTTTCAGGTCAAAACTTTGACATCCGATATCTCGGCTCTGGAAGGGTCTAGAGCCTCCATTTTTGCGCGCTGGTCGAAGTCTCGTGGCCCTCTGTCAGAATCCAGAGTTTCAAGAAGATCGGAGGGGGTCAAAATTTCGGCCAAAAACGACAGTGTTACCCCTTATGTTTTTTTTTCGGGTCAAAACTTTGACGTCTGATATCTCGGCTCTGGAAGGGTCTAGAGCCTCCATTTTTGCGCGCTGGTCGAAGTCTCGTGGCCCTCTGTCAGAATCCAGAGTTTCAAGAAGATCGGAGGGGGTCAAAATTTCGGCCAAAAACGACAGTGTTACCCCTTATGTTTTTTTTTTCAGGTCAAAACTTTGACGTCTGATATCTCGGCTCTGGAAGGGTCTAGAGCCTCCATTTTTGCGCGCTGGTCGAAGTCTCGTGGCCCTCTGTCAGAATCCAGAGTTTCAAGAAGATCGGAGGGGGTCAAAATTTCGGCCAAAAACGACAGTGTTACCCCTTATGTTTTTTTTTTCAGGTCAAAACTTTGACGTCCGATATCTCGGCTCTGGAAGGGTCTAGAGCCTCCATTTTTGCGCGCTGGTCGAAGTCTCGGGGCCCTCTGTCAGAATCCAGAGTTTCAAGAAGATCGGAGGGGGTCAAAATTTCGGCCAAAAACGACAGTGTTACCCCTTACGTTTTTTTTTTCAGGTCAAAACTTTGACGTCTGATATCTCGGCTCTGGAAGGGTCTAGAGCCTCCATTTTTGCGCGCTGGTCGAAGTCTCGTGGCCCTCTGTCAGAATCCAGAGTTTCAAGAATATCGGAGGGGGTCAAAATTTCGGCCAAAAACGACAGTGTTACCCCTTATGTTTTTTTTTCAGGTCAAAACTTTGACGTCTGATATCTCGGCTCTGGAAGGGTCTAGAGCCTCCATTTTTGCGCGCTGGTCGAAGTCTCGTGGCCCTCTGTCAGAATCCAGAGTTTCAAGAAGATCGGAGGGGGTCAAAATTTCGGCCAAAAACGACAGTGTTACCCCTTATGTTTTTTTTTCAGGTCAAAACTTTGACATCCGATAGCTCGGCTCTGGAAGGGTCTAGAGCCTCCATTTTTGCGCGCTGGTCGAAGTCTCGTGGCCCTCTGTCAGAATCCAGAGTTTCAAGAAGATCGGAGGGGGTCAAAATTTCGGCCAAAAACGACAGTGTTACCCCTTATGTTTTTTTTTCAGGTCAAAACTTTGACATCCGATATCTCGGCTCTGGAAGGGTCTAGAGCCTCCATTTTTGCGCGCTGGTCGAAGTCTCGTGGCCCTCTGTCAGAATCCAGAGTTTCAAGAAGATCGGAGGGGGTCAAAATTTCGGCCAAAAACGACAGTGTTACCCCTTATGTTTTTTTTTCAGGTCAAAACTTTGACATCCGATATCTCGGCTCGGGAAGGGTCTAGAGCCTCCATTTTTGCGCGCTGGTCGAAGTCTCGTGGCCCTCTGTCAGAATCCAGAGTTTCAAGAAGATCGGAGGGGGTCAAAATTTCGGCCAAAAACGACAGTGTTACCCCTTATGTTTTTTTTTTCAGGTCAAAACTTTGACATCCGATATCTCGGCTCTGGAAGGGTCTAGAGCCTCCATTTTTGCGCGCTGGTCGAAGTCTCGTGGCCCTCTGTCAGAATCCAGAGTTTCAAGAAGATCGGAGGGGGTCTAAATTTCGGCCAAAAACGACAGTGTTACCCCTTATGTTTTTTTTTCAGGTCAAAACTTTGACATCCGATATCTCGGCTCTGGAAGGGTCTAGAGCCTCCATTTTTGCGCGCTGGTCGAAGTCTCGTGGCCCTCTGTCAGAATCCAGAGTTTCAAGAAGATCGGAGGGGGTAAAAATTTCGGCCAAAAACGACAGTGTTACCCCTTATGTTTTTTTTTCCGGTCAAAACTTTGACATCCGATATCTCGGCTCTGGAAGGGTCTAGAGCCTCCATTTTTGCGCGCTGGTCGAAGTCTCGTGGCCCTCTGTCAGAATCCAGAGTTTCAAGAAGATCGGAGGGGGTCAAAATTTCGGCCAAAAACGACAGTGTTACCCCTTATGTTTTTTTTTCAGGTCAAAACTTTGACGTCCGATATCTCGGCTCTGGAAGGGTCTAGAGCCTCCATTTTTGCGTGCTGGTCGAAGTCTCGTGGCCCTCTGTCAGAATCCAGAGTTTCAAGAAGATCGGAGGGGGTCAAAATTTCGGCCAAAAACGACAGTGTTACCCCTTATGTTTTTTTTTTCAAGTCAAAACTTTGACATCCGATATCTCGGCTCTGGAAGGGTCTAGAGCCTCCATTTTTGCGCGCTGGTCGAAGTCTCGTGGCCCTCTGTCAGAATCCAGAGTTTCAAGAAGATCGGAGGGGGTCAAAATTTCGGCCAAAAACGACAGTGTTACCCCTTATGTTTTTTTTTCAGGTCAAAACTTTGACATCCGATATCTCGGCTCGGGAAGGGTCTAGAGCCTCCATTTTTGCGCGCTGGTCGAAGTCTCGTGGCCCTCTGTCAGAATCCAGAGTTTCAAGAAGATCGGAGGGGGTCAAAATTTCGGCCAAAAACGACAGTGTTACCCCTTATGTTTTTTTTTCAGGTCAAAACTTTGACATCCGATATCTCGGCTCTGGAAGGGTCTAGAGCCTCCATTTTTGCGCGCTGGTCGAAGTCTCGTGGCCCTCTGTCAGAATCCAGAGTTTCAAGAAGATCGGAGGGGGTCAAAATTTCGGCCAAAAACGACAGTGTTACCCCTTATGTTTTTTTTTCAGGTCAAAACTTTGACATTCGATATCTCGGCTCTGGAAAGGTCTAGAGCCTCCATTTTTGCGCGCTGGTCGAAGTCTCGTGGCCCTCTGTCAGAATCCAGAGTTTCAAGAAGATCGGAGGGGGTCAAAATTTCGGCCAAAAACGACAGTGTTACCCCTTATGTTTTTTTTTGGGTCAAAACTTTGACTTCCGATATCTCGGCTCTGGAAGGGTCTAGAGCCTCCATTTTTGCGCGCTGGTCGAAGTCTCGTGGCCCTCTGTCAGAATCCAGAGTTTCAAGAAGATCGGAGGGGGTCAAAATTTCGGCCAAAAACGACAGTGTTACCCCTTATGTTTTTTTTTCAGGTCAAAACTTTGACATCCGATATCTCGGCTCGGGAAGGGTCTAGAGCCTCCATTTTTGCGCGCTGGTCGAAGTCTCGTGGCCCTCTGTCAGAATCCAGAGTTTCAAGAAGATCGGAGGGGGTCAAAATTTCGGCCAAAAACGACAGTGTTACCCCTTATGTTTTTTTTTTCAGGTCAAAACTTTGACATCCGATATCTCGGCTCTGGAAGGGTCTAGAGCCTCCATTTTTGCGCGCTGGTCGAAGTCTCGTGGCCCTCTGTCAGAATCCAGAGTTTCAAGAAGATCGGAGGGGGTCTAAATTTCGGCCAAAAACGACAGTGTTACCCCTTATGTTTTTTTTTCAGGTCAAAACTTTGACATCCGATATCTCGGCTCTGGAAGGGTCTAGAGCCTCCATTTTTGCGCGCTGGTCGAAGTCTCGTGGCCCTCTGTCAGAATCCAGAGTTTCAAGAAGATCGGAGGGGGTAAAAATTTCGGCCAAAAACGACAGTGTTACCCCTTATGTTTTTTTTTCCGGTCAAAACTTTGACATCCGATATCTCGGCTCTGGAAGGGTCTAGAGCCTCCATTTTTGCGCGCTGGTCGAAGTCTCGTGGCCCTCTGTCAGAATCCAGAGTTTCAAGAAGATCGGAGGGGGTCAAAATTTCGGCCAAAAACGACAGTGTTACCCCTTATGTTTTTTTTTCAGGTCAAAACTTTGACGTCCGATATCTCGGCTCTGGAAGGGTCTAGAGCCTCCATTTTTGCGTGCTGGTCGAAGTCTCGTGGCCCTCTGTCAGAATCCAGAGTTTCAAGAAGATCGGAGGGGGTCAAAATTTCGGCCAAAAACGACAGTGTTACCCCTTATGTTTTTTTTTTCAAGTCAAAACTTTGACATCCGATATCTCGGCTCTGGAAGGGTCTAGAGCCTCCATTTTTGCGCGCTGGTCGAAGTCTCGTGGCCCTCTGTCAGAATCCAGAGTTTCAAGAAGATCGGAGGGGGTCAAAATTTCGGCCAAAAACGACAGTGTTACCCCTTATGTTTTTTTTTCAGGTCAAAACTTTGACATCCGATATCTCGGCTCGGGAAGGGTCTAGAGCCTCCATTTTTGCGCGCTGGTCGAAGTCTCGTGGCCCTCTGTCAGAATCCAGAGTTTCAAGAAGATCGGAGGGGGTCAAAATTTCGGCCAAAAACGACAGTGTTACCCCTTATGTTTTTTTTTCAGGTCAAAACTTTGACATCCGATATCTCGGCTCTGGAAGGGTCTAGAGCCTCCATTTTTGCGCGCTGGTCGAAGTCTCGTGGCCCTCTGTCAGAATCCAGAGTTTCAAGAAGATCGGAGGGGGTCAAAATTTCGGCCAAAAACGACAGTGTTACCCCTTATGTTTTTTTTTCAGGTCAAAACTTTGACATTCGATATCTCGGCTCTGGAAAGGTCTAGAGCCTCCATTTTTGCGCGCTGGTCGAAGTCTCGTGGCCCTCTGTCAGAATCCAGAGTTTCAAGAAGATCGGAGGGGGTCAAAATTTCGGCCAAAAACGACAGTGTTACCCCTTATGTTTTTTTTTGGGTCAAAACTTTGACTTCCGATATCTCGGCTCTGGAAGGGTCTAGAGCCTCCATTTTTGCGCGCTGGTCGAAGTCTCGTGGCCCTCTGTCAGAATCCAGAGTTTCAAGAAGATCGGAGGGGGTCAAAATTTCGGCCAAAAACGACAGTGTTACCCCTTATGTTTTTTTTTCAGGTCAAAACTTTGACATCCGATATCTCGGCTCTGGAAGGGTCTAGAGCCTCCATTTTTGCGCGCTGGTCGAAGTCTCGTGGCCCTCTGTCAGAATCCAGAGTTTCAAGAAGATCGGAGGGGGTCAAAATTTCGGCCAAAAACGACAGTGTTACCCCTTATGTTTTTTTTTTCAGGTCAAAACTTTGACATCCGATATCTCGGCTCTGGAAGGGTCTAGAGCCTCCATTTTTGCGCGCTGGTCGAAGTCTCGTGGCCCTCTGTCAGAATCCAGAGTTTCAAGAAGATCGGACGGGGTCAAAATTTCGGCCAAAAACGACAGTGTTACCCCTTATGTTTTTTTTTTTCGGGTCAAAACTTTGACATCCGATATCTTGGCTCTGGAAGGGTCTAGAGCCTCCATTTTTGCGCGCTGGTCGAAGTCTCGTGGCCCTCTGTCAGAATCCAGAGTTTCAAGAAGATCGGAGGGGGTCAAAATTTCGGCCAAAAACGACAGTGTTACCCCTTATGTTTTTTTTTTCAGGTCAAAACTTTGACATCCGATATCTCGGCTCTGGAAGGGTCTAGAGCCTCCATTTTTGCGCGCTGGTCGAAGTCTCGTGGCCCTCTGTCAGAATCCAGAGTTTCAAGAAGATCGGAGGGGGTCAAAATTTCGGCCAAAAACGACAGTGTTACCCCTTATGTTTTTTTTTCAGGTCAAAACTTTGACATCCGATATCTCGGCTCTGGAAGGGTCTAGAGCCTCCATTTTTGCGCGCTGGTCGAAGTCTCGTGGCCCTCTGTCAGAATCCAGAGTTTCAAGAAGATCGGAGGGGGTCAAAATTTCGGCCAAAAACGACAGTGTTACCCCTTATGTTTTTTTTTTCAGGTCAAAACTTTGACATCCGATATCTCGGCTCTGGAAGGGTCTAGAGCCTCCATTTTTGCGCGCTGGTCGAAGTCTCGTGGCCCTCTGTCAGAATCCAGAGTTTCAAGAAGATCGGACGGGGTCAAAATTTCGGCCAAAAACGACAGTGTTACCCCTTATGTTTTTTTTTTTCGGGTCAAAACTTTGACATCCGATATCTTGGCTCTGGAAGGGTCTAGAGCCTCCATTTTTGCGCGCTGGTCGAAGTCTCGTGGCCCTCTGTCAGAATCCAGAGTTTCAAGAAGATCGGAGGGGGTCAAAATTTCGGCCAAAAACGACAGTGTTACCCCTTATGTTTTTTTTTTCAGGTCAAAACTTTGACATCCGATATCTCGGCTCTGGAAGGGTCTAGAGCCTCCATTTTTGCGCGCTGGTCGAAGTCTCGTGGCCCTCTGTCAGAATCCAGAGTTTCAAGAAGATCGGAGGGGGTCAAAATTTCGGCCAAAAACGACAGTGTTACCCCTTATGTTTTTTTTTCAGGTCAAAACTTTGACATCCGATATCTCGGCTCTGGAAGGGTCTAGAGCCTCCATTTTTGCGCGCTGGTCGAAGTCTCGTGGCCCTCTGTCAGAATCCAGAGTTTCAAGAAGATCGGAGGGGGTCAAAATTTCGGCCAAAAACGACAGTGTTACCCCTTATGTTTTTTTTTTCAGGTCAAAACTTTGACATCCGATATCTCGGCTCTGGAAGGGTCTAGAGCCTCCATTTTTGCGTGCTGGTCGAAGTCTCGTGGCCCTCTGTCAGAATCCAGAGTTTCAAGAAGATCGGAGGGGGTCAAAATTTCGGCCAAAAACGACAGTGTTACCCCTTATGTTTTTTTTTTCAGGTCAAAACTTTGACATCCGATATCTCGGCTCGGGAAGGGTCTAGAGCCTCCATTTTTGCGTGCTGGTCGAAGTCTCGTGGCCCTCTGTCAGAATCCAGAGTTTCAAGAAGATCGGAGGGGGTCAAAATTTCGGCCAAAAACGACAGTGTTACCCCTTATGTTTTTTTTTCAGGTCAAAACTTTGACATCCGATATCTCGGCTCTGGAAAGGTCTAGAGCCTCCATTTTTGCGCGCTGGTCGAAGTCTCGTGGCCCTCTGTCAGAATCCAGAGTTTCAAGAAGATCGGAGGGGGTCAAAATTTCGGCCAAAAACGACAGTGTTACCCCTTATGTTTTTTTTTTGGGTCAAAACTTTGACATCCGATATCTCGGCTCTGGAAGGGTCTAGATTCTCCATTTTGCGCGCTGGTCGAAGTCTCGTGGCCCTCTGTCAGAATCCAGAGTTTCAAGAAGATCGGAGGGGGTCAAAATTTCGGCCAAAAACGACAGTGTTACCCCTTATGTTTTTTTTTCAGATCAAAACTTTGACATCCGATATCTCGGCTCTGGAAGGGTCTAGAGCCTCCATTTTTGCGCGCTGGTCGAAGTCTCGTGGCCCTCTGTCAGAATCCAGAGTTTCAAGAAGATCGGAGGGGGTCAAAATTTCGGCCAAAAACGACAGTGTTACCCCTTATGTTTTTTTTTTCAGGTCAAAACTTTGACATCCGATATCTCGGCTCTGGAAGGGTCTAGAGCCTCCATTTTTGCGCGCTGGTCGAAGTCTCGTGGCCCTCTGTCAGAATCCAGAGTTTCAAGAAGATCGGACGGGGTCAAAATTTCGGCCAAAAACGACAGTGTTACCCCTTATGTTTTTTTTTTTCGGGTCAAAACTTTGACATCCGATATCTTGGCTCTGGAAGGGTCTAGAGCCTCCATTTTTGCGCGCTGGTCGAAGTCTCGTGGCCCTCTGTCAGAATCCAGAGTTTCAAGAAGATCGGAGGGGGTCAAAATTTCGGCCAAAAACGACAGTGTTACCCCTTATGTTTTTTTTTTTCAGGTCAAAACTTTGACATCCGATATCTCGGCTCTGGAAGGGTCTAGAGCCTCCATTTTTGCGCGCTGGTCGAAGTCTCGTGGCCCTCTGTCAGAATCCAGAGTTTCAAGAAGATCGGAGGGGGTCAAAATTTCGGCCAAAAACGACAGTGTTACCCCTTATGTTTTTTTTTTCAGGTCAAAACTTTGACATCCGATATCTCGGCTCTGGAAGGGTCTAGAGCCTCCATTTTTGCGCGCTGGTCGAAGTCTCGTGGCCCTCTGTCAGAATCCAGAGTTTCAAGAAGATCGGAGGGGGTCAAAATTTCGGCCAAAAACGACAGTGTTACCCCTTATGTTTTTTTTTCAGGTCAAAACTTTGACATCCGATATCTCGGCTCTGGAAGGGTCTAGAGCCTCCATTTTTGCGTGCTGGTCGAAGTCTCGTGGCCCTCTGTCAGAATCCAGAGTTTCAAGAAGATCGGAGGGGGTCAAAATTTCGGCCAAAAACGACAGTGTTACCCCTTATGTTTTTTTTTTCAGGTCAAAACTTTGACATCCGATATCTCGGCTCTGGAAGGGTCTAGAGCCTCCATTTTTGCGCGCTGGTCGAAGTCTCGTGGCCCTCTGTCAGAATCCAGAGTTTCAAGAAGATCGGAGGGGGTCAAAATTTCGGCCAAAAACGACAGTGTTACCCCTTATGTTTTTTTTTCAGGTCAAAACTTTGACATCCGATATCTCTGCTCTGGAAGGGTCTAGAGCCTCCATTTTTGCGCGCTGGTCGAAGTCTCGTGGCCCTCTGTCAGAATCCAGAGTTTCAAGAAGATCGGAGGGGGTCAAAATTTCGGCCAAAAACGACAGTGTTACCCCTTATGTTTTTTTTTTCAGGTCAAAACTTTGACATCCGATATCTCGGCTCTGGAAGGGTCTAGAGCCTCCATTTTTGCGCGCTGGTCGAAGTCTCGTGGCCCTCTGTCAGAATCCAGAGTTTCAAGAAGATCGGAGGGGGTCAAAATTTCGGCCAAAAACGACAGTGTTACCCCTTATGTTTTTTTTTCAGGTCAAAACTTTGACATCCGATATCTCGGCTCTGGAAGGGTCTAGAGCCTCCATTTTTGCGCGCTGGTCGAAGTCTCGTGGCCCTCTGTCAGAATCCAGAGTTTCAAGAAGATCGGAGGGGGTCAAAATTTCGGCCAAAAACGACAGTGTTACCCCTTATGTTTTTTTTTTCAGGTCAAAACTTTGACATCCGATATCTCGGCTCTGGAAGGGTCTAGAGCCTCCATTTTTGCGTGCTGGTCGAAGTCTCGTGGCCCTCTGTCAGAATCCAGAGTTTCAAGAAGATCGGAGGGGGTCAAAATTTCGGCCAAAAACGACAGTGTTACCCCTTATGTTTTTTTTCAGGTCAAAACTTTGACATCCGATATCTCGGCTCTGGAAGGGTCTAGAGCCTCCATTTTTGCGCGCTGGTCGAAGTCTCGTGGCCCTCTGTCAGAATCCAGAGTTTCAAGAAGATCGGAGGGGGTCAAAATTTCGGCCAAAAACGACAGTGTTACCCCTTATGTTTTTTTTTCAGGTCAAAACTTTGACATCCGATATCTCGGCTCTGGAAGGGTCTAGAGCCTCCATTTTTGCGCGCTGGTCGAAGTCTCGTGGCCCTCTGTCAGAATCCAGAGTTTCAAGAAGATCGGAGGGGGTCAAAATTTCGGCCAAAAACGACAGTGTTACCCCTTATGTTTTTTTTTCGGGTCAAAACTTTGACGTCTGATATCTCGGCTCTGGAAGGGTCTAGAGCCTCCATTTTTGCGCGCTGGTCGAAGTCTCGTGGCCCTCTGTCAGAATCCAGAGTTTCAAGAAGATCGGAGGGGGTCAAAATTTCGGCCAAAAACGACAGTGTTACCCCTTATGTTTTTTTTTTTCAGGTCAAAACTTTGACGTCTGATATCTCGGCTCTGGAAGGGTCTAGAGCCTCCATTTTTGCGCGCTGGTCGAAGTCTCGTGGCCCTCTGTCAGAATCCAGAGTTTCAAGAAGATCGGAGGGGGTCAAAATTTCGGCCAAAAACGACAGTGTTACCCCTTATGTTTTTTTTTTCAGGTCTAAACTTTGACGTCCGATATCTCGGCTCTGGAAGGGTCTAGAGCCTCCATTTTTGCGCGCTGGTCGAAGTCTCGGGGCCCTCTGTCAGAATCCAGAGTTTCAAGAAGATCGGAGGGGGTCAAAATTTCGGCCAAAAACGACAGTGTTACCCCTTACGTTTTTTTTTTCAGGTCAAAACTTTGACGTCTGATATCTCGGCTCTGGAAGGGTCTAGAGCCTCCATTTTTGCGCGCTGGTCGAAGTCTCGTGGCCCTCTGTCAGAATCCAGAGTTTCAAGAATATCGGAGGGGGTCAAAATTTCGGCCAAAAACGACAGTGTTACCCCTTATGTTTTTTTTTCAGGTCAAAACTTTGACGTCTGATATCTCGGCTCTGGAAGGGTCTAGAGCCTCCATTTTTGCGCGCTGGTCGAAGTCTCGTGGCCCTCTGTCAGAATCCAGAGTTTCAAGAATATCGGAGGGGGTCAAAATTTCGGCCAAAAACGACAGTGTTACCCCTTATGTTTTTTTTTCAGGTCAAAACTTTGACATCCGATATCTCGGCTCTGGAAGGGTCTAGAGCCTCCATTTTTGCGCGCTGGTCGAAGTCTCGTGGCCCTCTGTCAGAATCCAGAGTTTCAAGAAGATCGGAGGGGGTCAAAATTTCGGCCAAAAACGACAGTGTTACCCCTTATGTTTTTTTTTCAGGTCAAAACTTTGACATCCGATATCTCGGCTCTGGAAGGGTCTAGAGCCTCTATTTTTGCGCGCTGGTCGAAGTCTCGTGGCCCTCTGTCAGAATCCAGAGTTTCAAGAAGATCGGAGGGGGTCAAAATTTCGGCCAAAAACGACAGTGTTACCCCTTATGTTTTTTTTTTTCGGGTCAAAACTTTGACATCCGATATCTTGGCTCTGGAAGGGTCTAGAGCCTCCATTTTTGCGCGCTGGTCGAAGTCTCGTGGCCCTCTGTCAGAATCCAGAGTTTCAAGAAGATCGGAGGGGGTCAAAATTTCGGCCAAAAACGACAGTGTTACCCCTTATGTTTTTTTTTTTCAGGTCAAAACTTTGACATCCGATATCTCGGCTCTGGAAGGGTCTAGAGCCTCCATTTTTGCGCGCTGGTCGAAGTCTCGTGGCCCTCTGTCAGAATCCAGAGTTTCAAGAAGATCGGAGGGGGTCAAAATTTCGGCCAAAAACGACAGTGTTACCCCTTATGTTTTTTTTTTCAGGTCAAAACTTTGACATCCGATATCTCGGCTCTGGAAGGGTCTAGAGCCTCCATTTTTGCGCGCTGGTCGAAGTCTCGTGGCCCTCTGTCAGAATCCAGAGTTTCAAGAAGATCGGAGGGGGTCAAAATTTCGGCCAAAAACGACAGTGTTACCCCTTATGTTTTTTTTTCAGGTCAAAACTTTGACATCCGATATCTCGGCTCTGGAAGGGTCTAGAGCCTCCATTTTTGCGTGCTGGTCGAAGTCTCGTGGCCCTCTGTCAGAATCCAGAGTTTCAAGAAGATCGGAGGGGGTCAAAATTTCGGCCAAAAACGACAGTGTTACCCCTTATGTTTTTTTTTTCAGGTCAAAACTTTGACATCCGATATCTCGGCTCTGGAAGGGTCTAGAGCCTCCATTTTTGCGCGCTGGTCGAAGTCTCGTGGCCCTCTGTCAGAATCCAGAGTTTCAAGAAGATCGGAGGGGGTCAAAATTTCGGCCAAAAACGACAGTGTTACCCCTTATGTTTTTTTTTCAGGTCAAAACTTTGACATCCGATATCTCTGCTCTGGAAGGGTCTAGAGCCTCCATTTTTGCGCGCTGGTCGAAGTCTCGTGGCCCTCTGTCAGAATCCAGAGTTTCAAGAAGATCGGAGGGGGTCAAAATTTCGGCCAAAAACGACAGTGTTACCCCTTATGTTTTTTTTTTCAGGTCAAAACTTTGACATCCGATATCTCGGCTCTGGAAGGGTCTAGAGCCTCCATTTTTGCGCGCTGGTCGAAGTCTCGTGGCCCTCTGTCAGAATCCAGAGTTTCAAGAAGATCGGAGGGGGTCAAAATTTCGGCCAAAAACGACAGTGTTACCCCTTATGTTTTTTTTTTCAGGTCAAAACTTTGACATCCGATATCTCTGCTCTGGAAGGGTCTAGAGCCTCCATTTTTGCGCGCTGGTCGAAGTCTCGTGGCCCTCTGTCAGAATCCAGAGTTTCAAGAAGATCGGAGGGGGTCAAAATTTCGGCCAAAAACGACAGTGTTACCCCTTATGTTTTTTTTTCAGGTCAAAACTTTGACATCCGATATCTCGGCTCTGGAAGGGTCTAGAGCCTCCATTTTTGCGCGCTGGTCGAAGTCTCGTGGCCCTCTGTCAGAATCCAGAGTTTCAAGAAGATCGGAGGGGGTCAAAATTTCGGCCAAAAACGACAGTGTTACCCCTTATGTTTTTTTTTTCAGGTCAAAACTTTGACATCCGATATCTCGGCTCTGGAAGGGTCTAGAGCCTCCATTTTTGCGTGCTGGTCGAAGTCTCGTGGCCCTCTGTCAGAATCCAGAGTTTCAAGAAGATCGGAGGGGGTCAAAATTTCGGCCAAAAACGACAGTGTTACCCCTTATGTTTTTTTTCAGGTCAAAACTTTGACATCCGATATCTCGGCTCTGGAAGGGTCTAGAGCCTCCATTTTTGCGCGCTGGTCGAAGTCTCGTGGCCCTCTGTCAGAATCCAGAGTTTCAAGAAGATCGGAGGGGGTCAAAATTTCGGCCAAAAACGACAGTGTTACCCCTTATGTTTTTTTTTCAGGTCAAAACTTTGACATCCGATATCTCGGCTCTGGAAGGGTCTAGAGCCTCCATTTTTGCGCGCTGGTCGAAGTCTCGTGGCCCTCTGTCAGAATCCAGAGTTTCAAGAAGATCGGAGGGGTCAAAATTTCGGCCAAAAACGACAGTGTTACCCCTTATGTTTTTTTTTCGGGTCAAAACTTTGACGTCTGATATCTCGGCTCTGGAAGGGTCTAGAGCCTCCATTTTTGCGCGCTGGTCGAAGTCTCGTGGCCCTCTGTCAGAATCCAGAGTTTCAAGAAGATCGGAGGGGGTCAAAATTTCGGCCAAAAACGACAGTGTTACCCCTTATGTTTTTTTTTTTCAGGTCAAAACTTTGACGTCTGATATCTCGGCTCTGGAAGGGTCTAGAGCCTCCATTTTTGCGCGCTGGTCGAAGTCTCGTGGCCCTCTGTCAGAATCCAGAGTTTCAAGAAGATCGGAGGGGGTCAAAATTTCGGCCAAAAACGACAGTGTTACCCCTTATGTTTTTTTTTTCAGGTCTAAACTTTGACGTCCGATATCTCGGCTCTGGAAGGGTCTAGAGCCTCCATTTTTGCGCGCTGGTCGAAGTCTCGGGGCCCTCTGTCAGAATCCAGAGTTTCAAGAAGATCGGAGGGGGTCAAAATTTCGGCCAAAAACGACAGTGTTACCCCTTACGTTTTTTTTTTCAGGTCAAAACTTTGACGTCTGATATCTCGGCTCTGGAAGGGTCTAGAGCCTCCATTTTTGCGCGCTGGTCGAAGTCTCGTGGCCCTCTGTCAGAATCCAGAGTTTCAAGAATATCGGAGGGGGTCAAAATTTCGGCCAAAAACGACAGTGTTACCCCTTATGTTTTTTTTTCAGGTCAAAACTTTGACGTCTGATATCTCGGCTCTGGAAGGGTCTAGAGCCTCCATTTTTGCGCGCTGGTCGAAGTCTCGTGGCCCTCTGTCAGAATCCAGAGTTTCAAGAATATCGGAGGGGGTCAAAATTTCGGCCAAAAACGACAGTGTTACCCCTTATGTTTTTTTTTTCAGGTCAAAACTTTGACATCCGATATCTCGGCTCTGGAAGGGTCTAGAGCCTCCATTTTTGCGCGCTGGTCGAAGTCTCGTGGCCCTCTGTCAGAATCCAGAGTTTCAAGAAGATCGGAGGGGGTCAAAATTTCGGCCAAAAACGACAGTGTTACCCCTTATGTTTTTTTTCAGGTCAAAACTTTGACATCCGATATCTCGGCTCTGGAAGGGTCTAGAGCCTCTATTTTTGCGCGCTGGTCGAAGTCTCGTGGCCCTCTGTCAGAATCCAGAGTTTCAAGAAGATCGGAGGGGGTCAAAATTTCGGCCAAAAACGACAGTGTTACCCCTTATGTTTTTTTTTCAGGTCAAAACTTTGACATCCGATATCTCGGCTCTGGAAGGGTCTAGAGCCTCCATTTTTGCGCGCTGGTCGAAGTCTCGTGGCCCTCTGTCAGAATCCAGAGTTTCAAGAAGATCGGAGGGGGTCAAAATTTCGGCCAAAAACGACAGTGTTACCCCTTATGTTTTTTTTTCAGGTCAAAACTTTGACATCCGATATCTCGGCTCGGGAAGGGTCTAGAGCCTCCATTTTTGCGCGCTGGTCGAAGTCTCGTGGCCCTCTGTCAGAATCCAGAGTTTCAAGAAGATCGGAGGGGGTCAAAATTTCGGCCAAAAACGACAGTGTTACCCCTTATGTTTTTTTTTTTTCAGGTCAAAACTTTGACATCCGATATCTCGGCTCTGGAAGGGTCTAGAGCCTCCATTTTTGCGCGCTGGTCGAAGTCTCGTGGCCCTCTGTCAGAATCCAGAGTTTCAAGAAGATCGGAGGGGGTCAAAATTTCGGCCAAAAACGACAGTGTTACCCCTTATGTTTTTTTTTTCAGGTCAAAACTTTGACATCCGATATCTCGGCTCTGGAAGGGTCTAGAGCCTCCATTTTTGCGCGCTGGTCGAAGTCTCGTGGCCCTCTGTCAGAATCCAGAGTTTCAAGAAGATCGGAGGGGGTCAAAATTTCGGCCAAAAACGACAGTGTTACCCCTTATGTTTTTTTTTCAGGTCAAAACTTTGACATCCGATATCTCGGCTCTGGAAGGGTCTAGAGCCTCCATTTTTGCGCGCGGGTCGAAGTCTCGTGGCCCTCTGTCAGAATCCAGAGTTTCAAGAAGATCGGAGGGGGTAAAAATTTCGGCCAAAAACGACAGTGTTACCCCTTATGTTTTTTTTTCCGGTCAAAACTTTGACATCCGATATCTCGGCTCTGGAAGGGTCTAGAGCCTCCATTTTTGCGCGCTGGTCGAAGTCTCGTGGCCCTCTGTCAGAATCCAGAGTTTCAAGAAGATCGGAGGGGGTCAAAATTTCGGCCAAAAACGACAGTGTTACCCCTTATGTTTTTTTTTCAGGTCAAAACTTTGACATCCGATATCTCGGCTCTGGAAGGGTCTAGAGCCTCCATTTTTGCGTGCTGGTCGAAGTCTCGTGGCCCTCTGTCAGAATCCAGAGTTTCAAGAAGATCAGAGGGGGTCAAAATTTCGGCCAAAAACGACAGTGTTACCCCTTATGTTTTTTTTTTCAAGTCAAAACTTTGACATCCGATATCTCGGCTCTGGAAGGGTCTAGAGCCTCCATTTTTGCGCGCTGGTCGAAGTCTCGTGGCCCTCTGTCAGAATCCAGAGTTTCAAGAAGATCGGAGGGGTCAAAATTTCGGCCAAAAACGACAGTGTTACCCCTTATGTTTTTTTTCAGGTCAAAACTTTGACATCCGATATCTCGGCTCTGGAAGGGTCTAGAGCCTCCATTTTTGCGCGCTGGTCGAAGTCTCGTGGCCCTCTGTCAGAATCCAGAGTTTCAAGAAGATCGGAGGGGGTCAAAATTTCGGCCAAAAACGACAGTGTTTACCCCTTATGTTTTTTTTTCAGGTCAAAACTTTGACATCCGATATCTCGGCTCTGGAAAGGTCTAGAGCCTCCATTTTTGCGCGCTGGTCGAAGTCTCGTGGCCCTCTGTCAGAATCCAGAGTTTCAAGAAGATCGGAGGGGGTCAAAATTTCGGCCAAAAACGACAGTGTTACCCCTTATGTTTTTTTTTTGGGTCAAAACTTTGACATCCGATATCTCAGCTCTGGAAGGGTCTAGAGCCTCCATTTTTGCGCGCTGGTCGAAGTCTCGTGGCCCTCTGTCAGAATCCAGAGTTTCAAGAAGATCGGAGGGGGTCAAAATTTCGGCCAAAAACGACAGTGTTACCCCTTATGTTTTTTTTCAGGTCAAAACTTTGACATCCGATATCTCGGCTCGGGAAGGGTCTAGAGCCTCCATTTTTGCGCGCTGGTCGAAGTCTCGTGGCCCTCTGTCAGAATCCAGAGTTTCAAGAAGATCGGAGGGGGTCAAAATTTCGGCCAAAAACGACAGTGTTACCCCTTATGTTTTTTTTTCAGGTCAAAACTTTGACATCCGATATCTTCTCGGCTCTGGAAGGGTCTAGAGCCTCCATTTTTGCGCGCTGGTCGAAGTCTCGTGGCCCTCTGTCAGAATCCAGAGTTTCAAGAAGATCGGAGGGGGTCAAAATTTCGGCCAAAAACGACAGTGTTACCCCTTATGTTTTTTTTTCAGGTCAAAACTTTGACATCCGATATCTCGGCTCGGGAAGGGTCTAGAGCCTCCATTTTTGCGCGCTGGTCGAAGTCTCTTGGCCCTCTGTCAGAATCCAGAGTTTCAAGAAGATCGGAGGGGGTCAAAATTTCGGCCAAAAACGACAGTGTTACCCCTTATGTTTTTTTTTTCAGGTCAAAACTTTGACATCCGATATCTCGGCTCTGGAAGGGTCTAGAGCCTCCATTTTTGCGCGCTGGTCGAAGTCTCGTGGCCCTCTGTCAGAATCCAGAGTTTCAAGAAGATCGGAGGGGGTCAAAATTTCGGCCAAAAACGACAGTGTTACCCCTTATGTTTTTTTTTCAGGTCAAAACTTTGACATCCGATATCTCGGCTCTGGAAGGGTCTAGAGCCTCCATTTTTGCGCGCTGGTCGAAGTCTCGTGGCCCTCTGTCAGAATCCAGAGTTTCAAGAAGATCGGAGGGGGTCAAAATTTCGGCCAAAAACGACAGTGTTACCCCTTATGTTTTTTTTTCAGGTCAAAACTTTGACATCCGATATCTCGGCTCTGGAAGGGTCTAGAGCCTCCATTTTTGCGCGCTGGTCGAAGTCTCGTGGCCCTCTGTCAGAATCCAGAGTTTCAAGAAGATCGGAGGGGGTCAAAATTTCGGCCAAAAACGACAGTGTTACCCCTTATGTTTTTTTTTCGGGTCAAAACTTTGACGTCTGATATCTCGGCTCTGGAAGGGTCTAGAGCCTCCATTTTTGCGCGCTGGTCGAAGTCTCGTGGCCCTCTGTCAGAATCCAGAGTTTCAAGAAGATCGGAGGGGGTCAAAATTTCGGCCAAAAACGACAGTGTTACCCCTTATGTTTTTTTTTTTCAGGTCAAAACTTTGACGTCTGATATCTCGGCTCTGGAAGGGTCTAGAGCCTCCATTTTTGCGGCTGGTCGAAGTCTCGTGGCCCTCTGTCAGAATCCAGAGTTTCAAGAAGATCGGAGGGGGTCAAAATTTCGGCCAAAAACGACAGTGTTACCCCTTATGTTTTTTTTTTTCAGGTCTAAACTTTGACGTCCGATATCTCGGCTCTGGAAGGGTCTAGAGCCTCCATTTTTGCGCGCTGGTCGAAGTCTCGGGGCCCTCTGTCAGAATCCAGAGTTTCAAGAAGATCGGAGGGGGTCAAAATTTCGGCCAAAAACGACAGTGTTACCCCTTACGTTTTTTTTTTCAGGTCAAAACTTTGACGTCTGATATCTCGGCTCTGGAAGGGTCTAGAGCCTCCATTTTTGCGCGCTGGTCGAAGTCTCGTGGCCCTCTGTCAGAATCCAGAGTTTCAAGAATATCGGAGGGGGTCAAAATTTCGGCCAAAAACGACAGTGTTACCCCTTATGTTTTTTTTTCAGGTCAAAACTTTGACGTCTGATATCTCGGCTCTGGAAGGGTCTAGAGCCTCCATTTTTGCGCGCTGGTCGAAGTCTCGTGGCCCTCTGTCAGAATCCAGAGTTTCAAGAATATCGGAGGGGGTCAAAATTTCGGCCAAAAACGACAGTGTTACCCCTTATGTTTTTTTTTCAGGTCAAAACTTTGACATCCGATATCTCGGCTCTGGAAGGGTCTAGAGCCTCCATTTTTGCGCGCTGGTCGAAGTCTCGTGGCCCTCTGTCAGAATCCAGAGTTTCAAGAAGATCGGAGGGGGTCAAAATTTCGGCCAAAAACGACAGTGTTACCCCTTATGTTTTTTTTTCAGGTCAAAACTTTGACATCCGATATCTCGGCTCTGGAAGGGTCTAGAGCCTCTATTTTTGCGCGCTGGTCGAAGTCTCGTGGCCCTCTGTCAGAATCCAGAGTTTCAAGAAGATCGGAGGGGGTCAAAATTTCGGCCAAAAACGACAGTGTTACCCCTTATGTTTTTTTTTTCAGGTCAAAACTTTGACATCCGATATCTCGGCTCTGGAAGGGTCTAGAGCCTCCATTTTTGCGCGCTGGTCGAAGTCTCGTGGCCCTCTGTCAGAATCCAGAGTTTCAAGAAGATCGGAGGGGGTCAAAATTTCGGCCAAAAACGACAGTGTTACCCCTTATGTTTTTTTTTCAGGTCAAAACTTTGACATCCGATATCTCGGCTCGGGAAGGGTCTAGAGCCTCCATTTTTGCGCGCTGGTCGAAGTCTCGTGGCCCTCTGTCAGAATCCAGAGTTTCAAGAAGATCGGAGGGGGTCAAAATTTCGGCCAAAAACGACAGTGTTACCCCTTATGTTTTTTTTTTCAGGTCAAAACTTTGACATCCGATATCTCGGCTCTGGAAGGGTCTAGAGCCTCCATTTTTGCGCGCTGGTCGAAGTCTCGTGGCCCTCTGTCAGAATCCAGAGTTTCAAGAAGATCGGAGGGGGTCAAAATTTCGGCCAAAAACGACAGTGTTACCCCTTATGTTTTTTTTTTCAGGTCAAAACTTTGACATCCGATATCTCGGCTCTGGAAGGGTCTAGAGCCTCCATTTTTGCGCGCTGGTCGAAGTCTCGTGGCCCTCTGTCAGAATCCAGAGTTTCAAGAAGATCGGAGGGGGTCAAAATTTCGGCCAAAAACGACAGTGTTACCCCTTATGTTTTTTTTTCAGGTCAAAACTTTGACATCCGATATCTCGGCTCTGGAAGGGTCTAGAGCCTCCATTTTTGCGCGCGGGTCGAAGTCTCGTGGCCCTCTGTCAGAATCCAGAGTTTCAAGAAGATCGGAGGGGGTAAAAATTTCGGCCAAAAACGACAGTGTTACCCCTTATGTTTTTTTTTCCGGTCAAAACTTTGACATCCGATATCTCGGCTCTGGAAGGGTCTAGAGCCTCCATTTTTGCGCGCTGGTCGAAGTCTCGTGGCCCTCTGTCAGAATCCAGAGTTTCAAGAAGATCGGAGGGGGTCAAAATTTCGGCCAAAAACGACAGTGTTACCCCTTATGTTTTTTTTTCAGGTCAAAACTTTGACATCCGATATCTCGGCTCTGGAAGGGTCTAGAGCCTCCATTTTTGCGTGCTGGTCGAAGTCTCGTGGCCCTCTGTCAGAATCCAGAGTTTCAAGAAGATCAGAGGGGGTCAAAATTTCGGCCAAAAACGACAGTGTTACCCCTTATGTTTTTTTTTTTCAAGTCAAAACTTTGACATCCGATATCTCGGCTCTGGAAGGGTCTAGAGCCTCCATTTTTGCGCGCTGGTCGAAGTCTCGTGGCCCTCTGTCAGAATCCAGAGTTTCAAGAAGATCGGAGGGGGTCAAAATTTCGGCCAAAAACGACAGTGTTACCCCTTATGTTTTTTTTTCAGGTCAAAACTTTGACATCCGATATCTCGGCTCTGGAAGGGTCTAGAGCCTCCATTTTTGCGCGCTGGTCGAAGTCTCGTGGCCCTCTGTCAGAATCCAGAGTTTCAAGAAGATCGGAGGGGGTCAAAATTTCGGCCAAAAACGACAGTGTTACCCCTTATGTTTTTTTTTCAGGTCAAAACTTTGACATCCGATATCTCGGCTCTGGAAAGGTCTAGAGCCTCCATTTTTGCGCGCTGGTCGAAGTCTCGTGGCCCTCTGTCAGAATCCAGAGTTTCAAGAAGATCGGAGGGGGTCAAAATTTCGGCCAAAAACGACAGTGTTACCCCTTATGTTTTTTTTTTGGGTCAAAACTTTGACATCCGATATCTCAGCTCTGGAAGGGTCTAGAGCCTCCATTTTTGCGCGCTGGTCGAAGTCTCGTGGCCCTCTGTCAGAATCCAGAGTTTCAAGAAGATCGGAGGGGGTCAAAATTTCGGCCAAAAACGACAGTGTTACCCCTTATGTTTTTTTTTTCAGGTCAAAACTTTGACGTCCGATATCTCGGCTCTGGAAGGGTCTAGAGCCTCCATTTTTGCGCGCTGGTCGAAGTCTCGTGGCCCTCTGTCAGAATCCAGAGTTTCAAGAAGATCGGACGGGGTCAAAATTTCGGCCAAAAACGACAGTGTTACCCCTTATGTTTTTTTTTTTCGGGTCAAAACTTTGACATCCGATATCTTGGCTCTGGAAGGGTCTAGAGCCTCCATTTTTGCGCGCTGGTCGAAGTCTCGTGGCCCTCTGTCAGAATCCAGAGTTTCAAGAAGATCGGAGGGGGTCAAAATTTCGGCCAAAAACGACAGTGTTACCCCTTATGTTTTTTTTTCAGGTCAAAACTTTGACATCCGATATCTCGGCTCTGGAAGGGTCTAGAGCCTCCATTTTTGCGCGCTGGTCGAAGTCTCGTGGCCCTCTGTCAGAATCCAGAGTTTCAAGAAGATCGGAGGGGGTCAAAATTTCGGCCAAAAACGACAGTGTTACCCCTTATGTTTTTTTTTCAGGTCAAAACTTTGACATCCGATATCTCGGCTCTGGAAGGGTCTAGAGCCTCCATTTTTGCGCGCTGGTCGAAGTCTCGTGGCCCTCTGTCAGAATCCAGAGTTTCAAGAAGATCGGAGGGGGTCAAAATTTCGGCCAAAAACGACAGTGTTACCCCTTATGTTTTTTTTTCAGGTCAAAACTTTGACATCCGATATCTCGGCTCTGGAAGGGTCTAGAGCCTCCATTTTTGCGTGCTGGTCGAAGTCTCGTGGCCCTCTGTCAGAATCCAGAGTTTCAAGAAGATCGGAGGGGGTCAAAATTTCGGCCAAAAACGACAGTGTTACCCCTTATGTTTTTTTTTCAGGTCAAAACTTTGACATCCGATATCTCGGCTCGGGAAGGGTCTAGAGCCTCCATTTTTGCGCGCTGGTCGAAGTCTCGTGGCCCTCTGTCAGAATCCAGAGTTTCAAGAAGATCGGAGGGGGTCAAAATTTCGGCCAAAAACGACAGTGTTACCCCTTATGTTTTTTTTTTCAGGTCAAAACTTTGACATCCGATATCTCGGCTCTGGAAGGGTCTAGAGCCTCCATTTTTGCGCGCTGGTCGAAGTCTCGTGGCCCTCTGTCAGAATCCAGAGTTTCAAGAAGATCGGAGGGGGTCAAAATTTCGGCCAAAAACGACAGTGTTACCCCTTATGTTTTTTTTTTCAGGTCAAAACTTTGACATCCGATATCTCGGCTCGGGAAGGGTCTAGAGCCTCCATTTTTGCGCGCTGGTCGAAGTCTCTTGGCCCTCTGTCAGAATCCAGAGTTTCAAGAAGATCGGAGGGGGTCAAAATTTCGGCCAAAAACGACAGTGTTACCCCTTATGTTTTTTTTTTCAGGTCAAAACTTTGACATCCGATATCTCGGCTCTGGAAGGGTCTAGAGCCTCCATTTTTGCGCGCTGGTCGAAGTCTCGTGGCCCTCTGTCAGAATCCAGAGTTTCAAGAAGATCGGAGGGGGTCAAAATTTCGGCCAAAAACGACAGTGTTACCCCTTATGTTTTTTTTTTCAGGTCAAAACTTTGACAACCGATATCTCGGCTCTGGAAGGGTCTAGAGCCTCCATTTTTGCGCGCTGGTCGAAGTCTCGTGGCCCTCTGTCAGAATCCAGAGTTTCAAGAAGATCGGAGGGGGTCAAAATTTCGGCCAAAAACGACAGTGTTACCCCTTATGTTTTTTTTTCCGGTCAAAACTTTGAAATCCGATATCTCGGCTCTGGAAGGGTCTAGAGCCTCCATTTTTGCGCGCTGGTCGAAGTCTCGTGGCCCTCTGTCAGAATCCAGAGTTTCAAGAAGATCGGAGGGGGTCAAAATTTCGGCCAAAAACGACAGTGTTACCCCTTATGTTTTTTTTTTCAGGTCAAAACTTTGACATCCGATATCTCGGCTCTGGAAGGGTCTAGAGCCTCCATTTTTGCGCGCTGGTCGAAGTCTCGTGGCCCTCTGTCAGAATCCAGAGTTTCAAGAAGATCGGAGGGGGTCAAAATTTCGGCCAAAAACGACAGTGTTACCCCTTATGTTTTTTTTTCAGGTCAAAACTTTGACATCCGATATCTCGGCTCTGGAAGGGTCTAGAGCCTCCATTTTTGCGCGCTGGTCGAAGTCTCGTGGCCCTCTGTCAGAATCCAGAGTTTCAAGAAGATCGGAGGGGGTCAAAATTTCGGCCAAAAACGACAGTGTTACCCCTTATGTTTTTTTTTTCAGGTCAAAACTTTGACATCCGATATCTCGGCTCTGGAAGGGTCTAGAGCCTCCATTTTTGCGCGCTGGTCGAAGTCTCGTGGCCCTCTGTCAGAATCCAGAGTTTCAAGAAGATCGGAGGGGGTCAAAATTTCGGCCAAAAACGACAGTGTTACCCCTTATGTTTTTTTTTCAGGTCAAAACTTTGACATCCGATATCTCGGCTCTGGAAGGGTCTAGAGCCTCCATTTTTGCGCGCGGGTCGAAGTCTCGTGGCCCTCTGTCAGAATCCAGAGTTTCAAGAAGATCGGAGGGGGTAAAAATTTCGGCCAAAAACGACAGTGTTACCCCTTATGTTTTTTTTTCCGGTCAAAACTTTGACATCCGATATCTCGGCTCTGGAAGGGTCTAGAGCCTCCATTTTTGCGCGCTGGTCGAAGTCTCGTGGCCCTCTGTCAGAATCCAGAGTTTCAAGAAGATCGGAGGGGGTCAAAATTTCGGCCAAAAACGACAGTGTTACCCCTTATGTTTTTTTTTCAGGTCAAAACTTTGACATCCGATATCTCGGCTCTGGAAGGGTCTAGAGCCTCCATTTTTGCGTGCTGGTCGAAGTCTCGTGGCCCTCTGTCAGAATCCAGAGTTTCAAGAAGATCAGAGGGGGTCAAAATTTCGGCCAAAAACGACAGTGTTACCCCTTATGTTTTTTTTTTTCAAGTCAAAACTTTGACATCCGATATCTCGGCTCTGGAAGGGTCTAGAGCCTCCATTTTTGCGCGCTGGTCGAAGTCTCGTGGCCCTCTGTCAGAATCCAGAGTTTCAAGAAGATCGGAGGGGGTCAAAATTTCGGCCAAAAACGACAGTGTTACCCCTTATGTTTTTTTTTCAGGTCAAAACTTTGACATCCGATATCTCGGCTCTGGAAGGGTCTAGAGCCTCCATTTTTGCGCGCTGGTCGAAGTCTCGTGGCCCTCTGTCAGAATCCAGAGTTTCAAGAAGATCGGAGGGGGTCAAAATTTCGGCCAAAAACGACAGTGTTACCCCTTATGTTTTTTTTTCAGGTCAAAACTTTGACATCCGATATCTCGGCTCTGGAAAGGTCTAGAGCCTCCATTTTTGCGCACTGGTCGAAGTCTCGTGGCCCTCTGTCAGAATCCAGAGTTTCAAGAAGATCGGAGGGGGTCAAAATTTCGGCCAAAAACGACAGTGTTACCCCTTATGTTTTTTTTTTGGGTCAAAACTTTGACATCCGATATCTCAGCTCTGGAAGGGTCTAGAGCCTCCATTTTTGCGCGCTGGTCGAAGTCTCGTGGCCCTCTGTCAGAATCCAGAGTTTCAAGAAGATCGGAGGGGGTCAAAATTTCGGCCAAAAACGACAGTGTTACCCCTTATGTTTTTTTTTCAGGTCAAAACTTTGACATCCGATATCTCGGCTCTGGAAGGGTCTAGAGCCTCCATTTTTGCGCGCTGGTCGAAGTCTCGTGGCCCTCTGTCAGAATCCAGAGTTTCAAGAAGATCGGAGGGGGTCAAAATTTCGGCCAAAAACGACAGTGTTACCCCTTATGTTTTTTTTTTCAGGTCAAAACTTTGACGTCCGATATCTCGGCTCTGGAAGGGTCTAGAG
Organism: Cyprinella venusta; assembly: GCA_038021265.1. Lineage (NCBI taxonomy): Eukaryota > Metazoa > Chordata > Actinopteri > Cypriniformes > Leuciscidae > Cyprinella > Cyprinella venusta. The sequence goes on from CM075873.1 coordinate 2,362,779, forward strand.
CCTCCATTTTTGCGCGCTGGTCGAAGTCTCGTGGCCCTCTGTCAGAATCCAGAGTTTCAAGAAGATCGGACGGGGTCAAAATTTCGGCCAAAAACGACAGTGTTACCCCTTATGTTTTTTTTTTTCGGGTCAAAACTTTGACATCCGATATCTTGGCTCTGGAAGGGTCTAGAGCCTCCATTTTTGCGCGCTGGTCGAAGTCTCGTGGCCCTCTGTCAGAATCCAGAGTTTCAAGAAGATCGGAGGGGGTCAAAATTTCGGCCAAAAACGACAGTGTTACCCCTTATGTTTTTTTTTCAGGTCAAAACTTTGACATCCGATATCTCGGCTCTGGAAGGGTCTAGAGCCTCCATTTTTGCGCGCTGGTCGAAGTCTCGTGGCCCTCTGTCAGAATCCAGAGTTTCAAGAAGATCGGAGGGGGTCAAAATTTCGGCCAAAAACGACAGTGTTACCCCTTATGTTTTTTTTTCAGGTCAAAACTTTGACATCCGATATCTCGGCTCTGGAAGGGTCTAGAGCCTCCATTTTTGCGCGCTGGTCGAAGTCTCGTGGCCCTCTGTCAGAATCCAGAGTTTCAAGAAGATCGGAGGGGGTCAAAATTTCGGCCAAAAACGACAGTGTTACCCCTTATGTTTTTTTTTCAGGTCAAAACTTTGACATCCGATATCTCGGCTCTGGAAGGGTCTAGAGCCTCCATTTTTGCGTGCTGGTCGAAGTCTCGTGGCCCTCTGTCAGAATCCAGAGTTTCAAGAAGATCGGAGGGGGTCAAAATTTCGGCCAAAAACGACAGTGTTACCCCTTATGTTTTTTTTTCAGGTCAAAACTTTGACATCCGATATCTCGGCTCGGGAAGGGTCTAGAGCCTCCATTTTTGCGCGCTGGTCGAAGTCTCGTGGCCCTCTGTCAGAATCCAGAGTTTCAAGAAGATCGGAGGGGGTCAAAATTTCGGCCAAAAACGACAGTGTTACCCCTTATGTTTTTTTTTTCAGGTCAAAACTTTGACATCCGATATCTCGGCTCTGGAAGGGTCTAGAGCCTCCATTTTTGCGCGCTGGTCGAAGTCTCGTGGCCCTCTGTCAGAATCCAGAGTTTCAAGAAGATCGGAGGGGGTCAAAATTTCGGCCAAAAACGACAGTGTTACCCCTTATGTTTTTTTTTTCAGGTCAAAACTTTGACATCCGATATCTCGGCTCGGGAAGGGTCTAGAGCCTCCATTTTTGCGCGCTGGTCGAAGTCTCTTGGCCCTCTGTCAGAATCCAGAGTTTCAAGAAGATCGGAGGGGGTCAAAATTTCGGCCAAAAACGACAGTGTTACCCCTTATGTTTTTTTTTTCAGGTCAAAACTTTGACATCCGATATCTCGGCTCTGGAAGGGTCTAGAGCCTCCATTTTTGCGCGCTGGTCGAAGTCTCGTGGCCCTCTGTCAGAATCCAGAGTTTCAAGAAGATCGGAGGGGGTCAAAATTTCGGCCAAAAACGACAGTGTTACCCCTTATGTTTTTTTTTTTCAGGTCAAAACTTTGACAACCGATATCTCGGCTCTGGAAGGGTCTAGAGCCTCCATTTTTGCGCGCTGGTCGAAGTCTCGTGGCCCTCTGTCAGAATCCAGAGTTTCAAGAAGATCGGAGGGGGTCAAAATTTCGGCCAAAAACGACAGTGTTACCCCTTATGTTTTTTTTTCCGGTCAAAACTTTGAAATCCGATATCTCGGCTCTGGAAGGGTCTAGAGCCTCCATTTTTGCGCGCTGGTCGAAGTCTCGTGGCCCTCTGTCAGAATCCAGAGTTTCAAGAAGATCGGAGGGGGTCAAAATTTCGGCCAAAAACGACAGTGTTACCCCTTATGTTTTTTTTTTCAGGTCAAAACTTTGACATCCGATATCTCGGCTCTGGAAGGGTCTAGAGCCTCCATTTTTGCGCGCTGGTCGAAGTCTCGTGGCCCTCTGTCAGAATCCAGAGTTTCAAGAAGATCGGAGGGGGTCAAAATTTCGGCCAAAAACGACAGTGTTACCCCTTATGTTTTTTTTTCAGGTCAAAACTTTGACATCCGATATCTCGGCTCTGGAAGGGTCTAGAGCCTCCATTTTTGCGCGCTGGTCGAAGTCTCGTGGCCCTCTGTCAGAATCCAGAGTTTCAAGAAGATCGGAGGGGGTCAAAATTTCGGCCAAAAACGACAGTGTTACCCCTTATGTTTTTTTTTCAGGTCAAAACTTTGACATCCGATATCTCGGCTCTGGAAGGGTCTAGAGCCTCCATTTTTGCGCGCTGGTCGAAGTCTCGTGGCCCTCTGTCAGAATCCAGAGTTTCAAGAATATCGGAGGGGGTCAAAATTTCGGCCAAAAACGACAGTGTTACCCCTTATGTTTTTTTTTCAGGTCAAAACTTTGACATCCGATATCTCGGCTCTGGAAGGGTCTAGAGCCTCCATTTTTGCGCGCTGGTCGAAGTCTCGTGGCCCTCTGTCAGAATCCAGAGTTTCAAGAAGATCGGAGGGGGTCAAAATTTCGGCCAAAAACGACAGTGTTACCCCTTATGTTTTTTTTTTCAGGTCAAAACTTTGACATCCGATATCTCGGCTCTGGAAGGGTCTAGAGCCTCCATTTTTGCGCGCTGGTCGAAGTCTCGTGGCCCTCTGTCAGAATCCAGAGTTTCAAGAAGATCGGAGGGGGTCAAAATTTCGGCCAAAAACGACAGTGTTACCCCTTATGTTTTTTTTTCAGGTCAAAACTTTGACATCCGATATCTCGGCTCTGGAAGGGTCTAGAGCCTCCATTTTTGCGCGCTGGTCGAAGTCTCGTGGCCCTCTGTCAGAATCCAGAGTTTCAAGAAGATCGGAGGGGGTCAAAATTTCGGCCAAAAACGACAGTGTTACCCCTTATGTTTTTTTTTCAGGTCAAAACTTTTTTCCGATCCGATATCTCGGCTCGGGAAGGGTCTAGAGCCTCCATTTTTGCGCGCTGGTCGAAGTCTCGTGGCCCTCTGTCAGAATCCAGAGTTTCAAGAAGATCGGAGGGGGTCAAAATTTCGGCCAAAAACGACAGTGTTACCCCTTATGTTTTTTTTTTCAGGTCAAAACTTTGACATCCGATATCTCGGCTCTGGAAGGGTCTAGAGCCTCCATTTTTGCGCGCTGGTCGAAGTCTCGTGGCCCTCTGTCAGAATCCAGAGTTTCAAGAAGATCGGAGGGGGTCAAAATTTCGGCCAAAAACGACAGTGTTACCCCTTATGTTTTTTTTCAGGTCAAAACTTTGACATCCGATATCTCGGCTCTGGAAGGGTCTAGAGCCTCCATTTTTGCGCGCTGGTCGAAGTCTCGTGGCCCTCTGTCAGAATCCAGAGTTTCAAGAAGATCGGAGGGGGTCAAAATTTCGGCCAAAAACGACAGTGTTACCCCTTATGTTTTTTTTTCAGGTCAAAACTTTGACATCCGATATCTCGGCTCTGGAAGGGTCTAGAGCCTCCATTTTTGCGCGCTGGTCGAAGTCTCGTGGCCCTCTGTCAGAATCCAGAGTTTCAAGAAGATCGGAGGGGGTCAAAATTTCGGCCAAAAACGACAGTGTTACCCCTTATGTTTTTTTTTCGGGTCAAAACTTTGACGTCTGATATCTCGGCTCTGGAAGGGTCTAGAGCCTCCATTTTTGCGCGCTGGTCGAAGTCTCGTGGCCCTCTGTCAGAATCCAGAGTTTCAAGAAGATCGGAGGGGGTCAAAATTTCGGCCAAAAACGACAGTGTTACCCCTTATGTTTTTTTTTTTCAGGTCAAAACTTTGACATCCGATATCTCGGCTCTGGAAGGGTCTAGAGCCTCCATTTTTGCGCGCTGGTCGAAGTCTCGTGGCCCTCTGTCAGAATCCAGAGTTTCAAGAAGATCGGAGGGGGTCAAAATTTCGGCCAAAAACGACAGTGTTACCCCTTATGTTTTTTTTTCAGGTCAAAACTTTGACATCCGATATCTCGGCTCTGGAAGGGTCTAGAGCCTCCATTTTTGCGCGCTGGTCGAAGTCTCGTGGCCCTCTGTCAGAATCCAGAGTTTCAAGAAGATCGGAGGGGGTCAAAATTTCGGCCAAAAACGACAGTGTTACCCCTTATGTTTTTTTTTCGGGTCAAAACTTTGACGTCTGATATCTCGGCTCTGGAAGGGTCTAGAGCCTCCATTTTTGCGCGCTGGTCGAAGTCTCGTGGCCCTCTGTCAGAATCCAGAGTTTCAAGAAGATCGGAGGGGGTCAAAATTTCGGCCAAAAACGACAGTGTTACCCCTTATGTTTTTTTTTTTCAGGTCAAAACTTTGACGTCTGATATCTCGGCTCTGGAAGGGTCTAGAGCCTCCATTTTTGCGCGCTGGTCGAAGTCTCGTGGCCCTCTGTCAGAATCCAGAGTTTCAAGAAGATCGGAGGGGGTCAAAATTTCGGCCAAAAACGACAGTGTTACCCCTTATGTTTTTTTTTTCAGGTCTAAACTTTGACGTCCGATATCTCGGCTCTGGAAGGGTCTAGAGCCTCCATTTTTGCGCGCTGGTCGAAGTCTCGGGGCCCTCTGTCAGAATCCAGAGTTTCAAGAAGATCGGAGGGGGTCAAAATTTCGGCCAAAAACGACAGTGTTACCCCTTACGTTTTTTTTTTCAGGTCAAAACTTTGACGTCTGATATCTCGGCTCTGGAAGGGTCTAGAGCCTCCATTTTTGCGCGCTGGTCGAAGTCTCGTGGCCCTCTGTCAGAATCCAGAGTTTCAAGAATATCGGAGGGGGTCAAAATTTCGGCCAAAAACGACAGTGTTACCCCTTATGTTTTTTTTTCAGGTCAAAACTTTGACGTCTGATATCTCGGCTCTGGAAGGGTCTAGAGCCTCCATTTTTGCGCGCTGGTCGAAGTCTCGTGGCCCTCTGTCAGAATCCAGAGTTTCAAGAATATCGGAGGGGGTCAAAATTTCGGCCAAAAACGACAGTGTTACCCCTTATGTTTTTTTTTCAGGTCAAAACTTTGACATCCGATATCTCGGCTCTGGAAGGGTCTAGAGCCTCCATTTTTGCGCGCTGGTCGAAGTCTCGTGGCCCTCTGTCAGAATCCAGAGTTTCAAGAAGATCGGAGGGGGTCAAAATTTCGGCCAAAAACGACAGTGTTACCCCTTATGTTTTTTTTTCAGGTCAAAACTTTGACATCCGATATCTCGGCTCTGGAAGGGTCTAGAGCCTCTATTTTTGCGCGCTGGTCGAAGTCTCGTGGCCCTCTGTCAGAATCCAGAGTTTCAAGAAGATCGGAGGGGGTCAAAATTTCGGCCAAAAACGACAGTGTTACCCCTTATGTTTTTTTTTCAGGTCAAAACTTTGACATCCGATATCTCGGCTCTGGAAGGGTCTAGAGCCTCCATTTTTGCGCGCTGGTCGAAGTCTCGTGGCCCTCTGTCAGAATCCAGAGTTTCAAGAAGATCGGAGGGGGTCAAAATTTCGGCCAAAAACGACAGTGTTACCCCTTATGTTTTTTATTTCAGGTCAAAACTTTGACATCCGATATCTCGGCTCGGGAAGGGTCTAGAGCCTCCATTTTTGCGCGCTGGTCGAAGTCTCGTGGCCCTCTGTCAGAATCCAGAGTTTCAAGAAGATCGGAGGGGGTCAAAATTTCGGCCAAAAACGACAGTGTTACCCCTTATGTTTTTTTTTTTTCAGGTCAAAACTTTGACATCCGATATCTCGGCTCTGGAAGGGTCTAGAGCCTCCATTTTTGCGCGCTGGTCGAAGTCTCGTGGCCCTCTGTCAGAATCCAGAGTTTCAAGAAGATCGGAGGGGGTCAAAATTTCGGCCAAAAACGACAGTGTTACCCCTTATGTTTTTTTTTTCAGGTCAAAACTTTGACATCCGATATCTCGGCTCTGGAAGGGTCTAGAGCCTCCATTTTTGCGCGCTGGTCGAAGTCTCGTGGCCCTCTGTCAGAATCCAGAGTTTCAAGAAGATCGGAGGGGGTCAAAATTTCGGCCAAAAACGACAGTGTTACCCCTTATGTTTTTTTTTCAGGTCAAAACTTTGACATCCGATATCTCGGCTCTGGAAGGGTCTAGAGCCTCCATTTTTGCGCGCGGGTCGAAGTCTCGTGGCCCTCTGTCAGAATCCAGAGTTTCAAGAAGATTGGAGGGGGTAAAAATTTCGGCCAAAAACGACAGTGTTACCCCTTATGTTTTTTTTTCCGGTCAAAACTTTGACATCCGATATCTCGGCTCTGGAAGGGTCTAGAGCCTCCATTTTTGCGCGCTGGTCGAAGTCTCGTGGCCCTCTGTCAGAATCCAGAGTTTCAAGAAGATCGGAGGGGGTCAAAATTTCGGCCAAAAACGACAGTGTTACCCCTTATGTTTTTTTTTCAGGTCAAAACTTTGACATCCGATATCTCGGCTCTGGAAGGGTCTAGAGCCTCCATTTTTGCGTGCTGGTCGAAGTCTCGTGGCCCTCTGTCAGAATCCAGAGTTTCAAGAAGATCAGAGGGGGTCAAAATTTCGGCCAAAAACGACAGTGTTACCCCTTATGTTTTTTTTTTCAAGTCAAAACTTTGACATCCGATATCTCGGCTCTGGAAGGGTCTAGAGCCTCCATTTTTGCGCGCTGGTCGAAGTCTCGTGGCCCTCTGTCAGAATCCAGAGTTTCAAGAAGATCGGAGGGGGTCAAAATTTCGGCCAAAAACGACAGTGTTACCCCTTATGTTTTTTTTTCAGGTCAAAACTTTGACATCCGATATCTCGGCTCGGGAAGGGTCTAGAGCCTCCATTTTTGCGCGCTGGTCGAAGTCTCGTGGCCCTCTGTCAGAATCCAGAGTTTCAAGAAGATCGGAGGGGGTCAAAATTTCGGCCAAAAACGACAGTGTTACCCCTTATGTTTTTTTTTCAGGTCAAAACTTTGACATCCGATATCTCGGCTCTGGAAGGGTCTAGAGCCTCCATTTTTGCGCGCTGGTCGAAGTCTCGTGGCCCTCTGTCAGAATCCAGAGTTTCAAGAAGATCGGAGGGGGTCAAAATTTCGGCCAAAAACGACAGTGTTACCCCTTATGTTTTTTTTTCAGGTCAAAACTTTGACATCCGATATCTCGGCTCTGGAAAGGTCTAGAGCCTCCATTTTTGCGCGCTGGTCGAAGTCTCGTGGCCCTCTGTCAGAATCCAGAGTTTCAAGAAGATCGGAGGGGGTCAAAATTTCGGCCAAAAACGACAGTGTTACCCCTTATGTTTTTTTTTTGGGTCAAAACTTTGACATCCGATATCTCAGCTCTGGAAGGGTCTAGAGCCTCCATTTTTGCGCGCTGGTCGAAGTCTCGTGGCCCTCTGTCAGAATCCAGAGTTTCAAGAAGATCGGAGGGGGTCAAAATTTCGGCCAAAAACGACAGTGTTACCCCTTATGTTTTTTTTTCAGGTCAAAACTTTGACATCCGATATCTCGGCTCTGGAAGGGTCTAGAGCCTCCATTTTTGCGCGCTGGTCGAAGTCTCGTGGCCCTCTGTCAGAATCCAGAGTTTCAAGAAGATCGGAGGGGGTCAAAATTTCGGCCAAAAACGACAGTGTTACCCCTTATGTTTTTTTTTTCAGGTCAAAACTTTGACGTCCGATATCTCGGCTCTGGAAGGGTCTAGAGCCTCCATTTTTGCGCGCTGGTCGAAGTCTCGTGGCCCTCTGTCAGAATCCAGAGTTTCAAGAAGATCGGACGGGGTCAAAATTTCGGCCAAAAACGACAGTGTTACCCCTTATGTTTTTTTTTTCGGGTCAAAACTTTGACATCCGATATCTTGGCTCTGGAAGGGTCTAGAGCCTCCATTTTTGCGCGCTGGTCGAAGTCTCGTGGCCCTCTGTCAGAATCCAGAGTTTCAAGAAGATCGGAGGGGGTCAAAATTTCGGCCAAAAACGACAGTGTTACCCCTTATGTTTTTTTTTCAGGTCAAAACTTTGACATCCGATATCTCGGCTCTGGAAGGGTCTAGAGCCTCCATTTTTGCGCGCTGGTCGAAGTCTCGTGGCCCTCTGTCAGAATCCAGAGTTTCAAGAAGATCGGAGGGGGTCAAAATTTCGGCCAAAAACGACAGTGTTACCCCTTATGTTTTTTTTTTCAGGTCAAAACTTTGACATCCGATATCTCGGCTCTGGAAGGGTCTAGAGCCTCCATTTTTGCGCGCTGGTCGAAGTCTCGTGGCCCTCTGTCAGAATCCAGAGTTTCAAGAAGATCGGAGGGGGTCAAAATTTCGGCCAAAAACGACAGTGTTACCCCTTATGTTTTTTTTTCAGGTCAAAACTTTGACATCCGATATCTCGGCTCTGGAAGGGTCTAGAGCCTCCATTTTTGCGTGCTGGTCGAAGTCTCGTGGCCCTCTGTCAGAATCCAGAGTTTCAAGAAGATCGGAGGGGGTCAAAATTTCGGCCAAAAACGACAGTGTTACCCCTTATGTTTTTTTTTCAGGTCAAAACTTTGACATCCGATATCTCGGCTCGGGAAGGGTCTAGAGCCTCCATTTTTGCGCGCTGGTCGAAGTCTCGTGGCCCTCTGTCAGAATCCAGAGTTTCAAGAAGATCGGAGGGGGTCAAAATTTCGGCCAAAAACGACAGTGTTACCCCTTATGTTTTTTTTTCAGGTCAAAACTTTGACATCCGATATCTCGGCTCTGGAAGGGTCTAGAGCCTCCATTTTTGCGCGCTGGTCGAAGTCTCGTGGCCCTCTGTCAGAATCCAGAGTTTCAAGAAGATCGGAGGGGGTCAAAATTTCGGCCAAAAACGGTTTTTTTTTTCAGGTCAAAACTTTGACATCCGATATCTCGGCTCGGGAAGGGTCTAGAGCCTCCATTTTTGCGCGCTGGTCGAAGTCTCTTGGCCCTCTGTCAGAATCCAGAGTTTCAAGAAGATCGGAGGGGGTCAAAATTTCGGCCAAAAACGACAGTGTTACCCCTTATGTTTTTTTTTTCAGGTCAAAACTTTGACATCCGATATCTCGGCTCTGGAAGGGTCTAGAGCCTCCATTTTTGCGCGCTGGTCGAAGTCTCGTGGCCCTCTGTCAGAATCCAGAGTTTCAAGAAGATCGGAGGGGGTCAAAATTTCGGCCAAAAACGACAGTGTTACCCCTTATGTTTTTTTTTTTCAGGTCAAAACTTTGACAACCGATATCTCGGCTCTGGAAGGGTCTAGAGCCTCCATTTTTGCGCGCTGGTCGAAGTCTCGTGGCCCTCTGTCAGAATCCAGAGTTTCAAGAAGATCGGAGGGGGTCAAAATTTCGGCCAAAAACGACAGTGTTACCCCTTATGTTTTTTTTTCCGGTCAAAACTTTGAAATCCGATATCTCGGCTCTGGAAGGGTCTAGAGCCTCCATTTTTGCGCGCTGGTCGAAGTCTCGTGGCCCTCTGTCAGAATCCAGAGTTTCAAGAAGATCGGAGGGGGTCAAAATTTCGGCCAAAAACGACAGTGTTACCCCTTATGTTTTTTTTTCAGGTCAAAACTTTGACATCCGATATCTCGGCTCTGGAAGGGTCTAGAGCCTCCATTTTTGCGCGCTGGTCGAAGTCTCGTGGCCCTCTGTCAGAATCCAGAGTTTCAAGAAGATCGGAGGGGGTCAAAATTTCGGCCAAAAACGACAGTGTTACCCCTTATGTTTTTTTTTCAGGTCAAAACTTTGACATCCGATATCTCGGCTCTGGAAGGGTCTAGAGCCTCCATTTTTGCGCGCTGGTCGAAGTCTCGTGGCCCTCTGTCAGAATCCAGAGTTTCAAGAAGATCGGAGGGGGTCAAAATTTCGGCCAAAAACGACAGTGTTACCCCTTATGTTTTTTTTTCAGGTCAAAACTTTGACATCCGATATCTCGGCTCTGGAAGGGTCTAGAGCCTCCATTTTTGCGCGCTGGTCGAAGTCTCGTGGCCCTCTGTCAGAATCCAGAGTTTCAAGAATATCGGAGGGGGTCAAAATTTCGGCCAAAAACGACAGTGTTACCCCTTATGTTTTTTTTTCAGGTCAAAACTTTGACATCCGATATCTCGGCTCTGGAAGGGTCTAGAGCCTCCATTTTTGCGCGCTGGTCGAAGTCTCGTGGCCCTCTGTCAGAATCCAGAGTTTCAAGAAGATCGGAGGGGGTCAAAATTTCGGCCAAAAACGACAGTGTTACCCCTTATGTTTTTTTTTCAGGTCAAAACTTTGACATCCGATATCTCGGCTCTGGAAGGGTCTAGAGCCTCCATTTTTGCGCGCTGGTCGAAGTCTCGTGGCCCTCTGTCAGAATCCAGAGTTTCAAGAAGATCGGAGGGGGTCAAAATTTCGGCCAAAAACGACAGTGTTACCCCTTATGTTTTTTTTTCAGGTCAAAACTTTGACATCCGATATCTCGGCTCTGGAAGGGTCTAGAGCCTCCATTTTTGCGCGCTGGTCGAAGTCTCGTGGCCCTCTGTCAGAATCCAGAGTTTCAAGAAGATCGGAGGGGGTCAAAATTTCGGCCAAAAACGACAGTGTTACCCCTTATGTTTTTTTTTCAGGTCAAAACTTTTTTCCGATCCGATATCTCGGCTCGGGAAGGGTCTAGAGCCTCCATTTTTGCGCGCTGGTCGAAGTCTCGTGGCCCTCTGTCAGAATCCAGAGTTTCAAGAAGATCGGAGGGGGTCAAAATTTCGGCCAAAAACGACAGTGTTACCCCTTATGTTTTTTTTTTCAGGTCAAAACTTTGACATCCGATATCTCGGCTCTGGAAGGGTCTAGAGCCTCCATTTTTGCGCGCTGGTCGAAGTCTCGTGGCCCTCTGTCAGAATCCAGAGTTTCAAGAAGATCGGAGGGGGTCAAAATTTCGGCCAAAAACGACAGTGTTACCCCTTATGTTTTTTTTTCAGGTCAAAACTTTGACATCCGATATCTCGGCTCTGGAAGGGTCTAGAGCCTCCATTTTTGCGCGCTGGTCGAAGTCTCGTGGCCCTCTGTCAGAATCCAGAGTTTCAAGAAGATCGGAGGGGGTCAAAATTTCGGCCAAAAACGACAGTGTTACCCCTTATGTTTTTTTTTCAGGTCAAAACTTTGACATCCGATATCTCGGCTCTGGAAGGGTCTAGAGCCTCCATTTTTGCGCGCTGGTCGAAGTCTCGTGGCCCTCTGTCAGAATCCAGAGTTTCAAGAAGATCGGAGGGGGTAAAAATTTCGGCCAAAAACGACAGTGTTACCCCTTATGTTTTTTTTTCCGGTCAAAACTTTGACATCCGATATCTCGGCTCTGGAAGGGTCTAGAGCCTCCATTTTTGCGCGCTGGTCGAAGTCTCGTGGCCCTCTGTCAGAATCCAGAGTTTCAAGAAGATCGGAGGGGGTCAAAATTTCGGCCAAAAACGACAGTGTTACCCCTTATGTTTTTTTTTCAGGTCAAAACTTTGACATCCGATATTTCGGCTCTGGAAGGGTCTAGAGCCTCCATTTTTGCGTGCTGGTCGAAGTCTCGTGGCCCTCTGTCAGAATCCAGAGTTTCAAGAAGATCAGAGGGGGTCAAAATTTCGGCCAAAAACGACAGTGTTACCCCTTATGTTTTTTTTTTCAAGTCAAAACTTTGACATCCGATATCTCGGCTCTGGAAGGGTCTAGAGCCTCAATTTTTGCGCGCTGGTCGAAGTCTCGTGGCCCTCTGTCAGAATCCAGAGTTTCAAGAAGATCGGAGGGGGTCAAAATTTCGGCCAAAAACGACAGTGTTACCCCTTATGTTTTTTTTTCAGGTCAAAACTTTGACATCCGATATCTCGGCTCGGGAAGGGTCTAGAGCCTCCATTTTTGCGCGCTGGTCGAAGTCTCGTGGCCCTCTGTCAGAATCCAGAGTTTCAAGAAGATCGGAGGGGGTCAAAATTTCGGCCAAAAACGACAGTGTTACCCCTTATGTTTTTTTTTCAGGTCAAAACTTTGACATCCGATATCTCGGCTCTGGAAGGGTCTAGAGCCTCCATTTTTGCGCGCTGGTCGAAGTCTCGTGGCCCTCTGTCAGAATCCAGAGTTTCAAGAAGATCGGAGGGGGTCAAAATTTCGGCCAAAAACGACAGTGTTACCCCTTATGTTTTTTTTTCAGGTCAAAACTTTGACATCCGATATCTCGGCTCTGGAAAGGTCTAGAGCCTCCATTTTTGCGCGCTGGTCGAAGTCTCGTGGCCCTCTGTCAGAATCCAGAGTTTCAAGAAGATCGGAGGGGGTCAAAATTTCGGCCAAAAACGACAGTGTTACCCCTTATGTTTTTTTTTTGGGTCAAAACTTTGACATCCGATATCTCAGCTCTGGAAGGGTCTAGAGCCTCCATTTTTGCGCGCTGGTCGAAGTCTCGTGGCCCTCTGTCAGAATCCAGAGTTTCAAGAAGATCGGAGGGGGTCAAAATTTCGGCCAAAAACGACAGTGTTACCCCTTATGTTTTTTTTTCAGGTCAAAACTTTGACATCCGATATCTCGGCTCTGGAAGGGTCTAGAGCCTCCATTTTTGCGCGCTGGTCGAAGTCTCGTGGCCCTCTGTCAGAATCCAGAGTTTCAAGAAGATCGGAGGGGGTCAAAATTTCGGCCAAAAACGACAGTGTTACCCCTTATGTTTTTTTTTCAGGTCAAAACTTTGACATCCGATATCTCGGCTCGGGAAGGGTCTAGAGCCTCCATTTTTGCGCGCTGGTCGAAGTCTCGTGGCCCTCTGTCAGAATCCAGAGTTTCAAGAAGATCGGAGGGGGTCAAAATTTCGGCCAAAAACGACAGTGTTACCCCTTATGTTTTTTTTTTCAGGTCAAAACTTTGACATCCGATATCTCGGCTCTGGAAGGGTCTAGAGCCTCCATTTTTGCGCGCTGGTCGAAGTCTCGTGGCCCTCTGTCAGAATCCAGAGTTTCAAGAAGATCGGAGGGGGTCAAAATTTCGGCCAAAAACGACAGTGTTACCCCTTATGTTTTTTTTTCAGGTCAAAACTTTGACATCCGATATCTCGGCTCGGGAAGGGTCTAGAGCCTCCATTTTTGCGCGCTGGTCGAAGTCTCTTGGCCCTCTGTCAGAATCCAGAGTTTCAAGAAGATCGGAGGGGGTCAAAATTTCGGCCAAAAACGACAGTGTTACCCCTTATGTTTTTTTTTTCAGGTCAAAACTTTGACATCCGATATCTCGGCTCTGGAAGGGTCTAGAGCCTCCATTTTTGCGCGCTGGTCGAAGTCTCGTGGCCCTCTGTCAGAATCCAGAGTTTCAAGAAGATCGGAGGGGTCAAAATTTCGGCCAAAAACGACAGTGTTACCCCTTATGTTTTTTTTTTCAGGTCAAAACTTTGACATCCGATATCTCGGCTCTGGAAGGGTCTAGAGCCTCCATTTTTGCGCGCTGGTCGAAGTCTCGTGGCCCTCTGTCAGAATCCAGAGTTTCAAGAAGATCGGAGGGGGTCAAAATTTCGGCCAAAAACGACAGTGTTACCCCTTATGTTTTTTTTTCCGGTCAAAACTTTGAAATCCGATATCTCGGCTCTGGAAGGGTCTAGAGCCTCCATTTTTGCGCGCTGGTCGAAGTCTCGTGGCCCTCTGTCAGAATCCAGAGTTTCAAGAAGATCGGAGGGGGTCAAAATTTCGGCCAAAAACGACAGTGTTACCCCTTATGTTTTTTTTTCAGGTCAAAACTTTGACATCCGATATCTCGGCTCTGGAAGGGTCTAGAGCCTCCATTTTTGCGCGCTGGTCGAAGTCTCGTGGCCCTCTGTCAGAATCCAGAGTTTCAAGAAGATCGGAGGGGGTCAAAATTTCGGCCAAAAACGACAGTGTTACCCCTTATGTTTTTTTTCAGGTCAAAACTTTGACATCCGATATCTCGGCTCTGGAAGGGTCTAGAGCCTCCATTTTTGCGCGCTGGTCGAAGTCTCGTGGCCCTCTGTCAGAATCCAGAGTTTCAAGAAGATCGGAGGGGGTCAAAATTTCGGCCAAAAACGACAGTGTTACCCCTTATGTTTTTTTTTCAGGTCAAAACTTTGACATCCGATATCTCGGCTCTGGAAGGGTCTAGAGCCTCCATTTTTGCGCGCTGGTCGAAGTCTCGTGGCCCTCTGTCAGAATCCAGAGTTTCAAGAAGATCGGAGGGGGTCAAAATTTCGGCCAAAAACGACAGTGTTACCCCTTATGTTTTTTTTTCAGGTCAAAACTTTGACATCCGATATCTCGGCTCTGGAAAGGTCTAGAGCCTCCATTTTTGCGCGCTGGTCGAAGTCTCGTGGCCCTCTGTCAGAATCCAGAGTTTCAAGAAGATCGGAGGGGGTCAAAATTTCGGCCAAAAACGACAGTGTTACCCCTTATGTTTTTTTTTTGGGTCAAAACTTTGACATCCGATATCTCGGCTCTGGAAGGGTCTAGAGCCTCCATTTTTGCGCGCTGGTCGAAGTCTCGTGGCCCTCTGTCATAATCCAGAGTTTCAAAAAGATCGGAGGGGGTCAAAATTTCGGCCAAAAACGACAGTGTTACCCCTTATGTTTTTTTTTCAGGTCAAAACTTTGACATCCGATATCTCGGCTCTGGAAGGGTCTAGAGCCTCCATTTTTGCGCGCTGGTCGAAGTCTCGTGGCCCTCTGTCAGAATCCAGAGTTTCAAGAAGATCGGAGGGGGTCAAAATTTCGGCCAAAAACGACAGTGTTACCCCTTATGTTTTTTTTTTTCAGGTCAAAACTTTGACATCCGATATCTCGGCTCTGGAAGGGTCTAGAGCCTCCATTTTTGCGCGCTGGTCGAAGTCTCGTGGCCCTCTGTCAGAATCCAGAGTTTCAAGAAGATCGGACGGGGTCAAAATTTCGGCCAAAAACGACAGTGTTACCCCTTATGTTTTTTTTTTTCGGGTCAAAACTTTGACATCCGATATCTTGGCTCTGGAAGGGTCTAGAGCCTCCATTTTTGCGCGCTGGTCGAAGTCTCGTGGCCCTCTGTCAGAATCCAGAGTTTCAAGAAGATCGGAGGGGGTCAAAATTTCGGCCAAAAACGACAGTGTTACCCCTTATGTTTTTTTTTTCAGGTCAAAACTTTGACATCCGATATCTCGGCTCTGGAAGGGTCTAGAGCCTCCATTTTTGCGCGCTGGTCGAAGTCTCGTGGCCCTCTGTCAGAATCCAGAGTTTCAAGAAGATCGGAGGGGGTCAAAATTTCGGCCAAAAACGACAGTGTTACCCCTTATGTTTTTTTTTTCAGGTCAAAACTTTGACATCCGATATCTCGGCTCTGGAAGGGTCTAGAGCCTCCATTTTTGCGCGCTGGTCGAAGTCTCGTGGCCCTCTGTCAGAATCCAGAGTTTCAAGAAGATCGGAGGGGGTCAAAATTTCGGCCAAAAACGACAGTGTTACCCCTTATGTTTTTTTTTCAGGTCAAAACTTTGACATCCGATATCTCGGCTCTGGAAGGGTCTAGAGCCTCCATTTTTGCGCGCTGGTCGAAGTCTCGTGGCCCTCTGTCAGAATACAGAGTTTCAAGAAGATCGGAGGGGGTCAAAATTTCGGCCAAAAACGACAGTGTTACCCCTTATGTTTTTTTTTCAGGTCAAAACTTTGACATCCGATATCTCGGCTCAGGAAGGGTCTAGAGCCTCCATTTTTGCGCGCTGGTCGAAGTCTCGTGGCCCTCTGTCAGAATCCAGAGTTTCAAGAAGATCGGAGGGGGTCAAAATTTCGGCCAAAAACGACAGTGTTACCCCTTATGTTTTTTTTTCAGGTCAAAACTTTGACATCCGATATCTCGGCTCGGGAAGGGTCTAGAGCCTCCATTTTGCGCGCTGGTCGAAGTCTCGTGGCCCTCTGTCAGAATCCAGAGTTTCAAGAAGATCGGAGGGGGTCAAAATTTCGGCCAAAAACGACAGTGTTACCCCTTATGTTTTTTTTTCAGGTCAAAACTTTGACATCCGATATCTCGGCTCTGGAAGGGTCTAGAGCCTCCATTTTGCGCGCTGGTCGAAGTCTCGTGGCCCTCTGTCAGAATCCAGAGTTTCAAGAAGATCGGAGGGGTCAAAATTTCGGCCAAAAACGACAGTGTTACCCCTTATGTTTTTTTTTCAGGTCAAAACTTTGACATCCGATATCTCGGCTCTGGAAGGGTCTAGAGCCTCCATTTTTGCGCGCTGGTCGAAGTCTCGTGGCCCTCTGTCAGAATCCAGAGTTTCAAGAAGATCGGAGGGGGTCAAAATTTCGGCCAAAAACGACAGTGTTACCCCTTATGTTTTTTTTTCAGGTCAAAACTTTGACATCCGATATCTCGGCTCTGGAAGGGTCTAGAGCCTCCATTTTTGCGCGCTGGTCGAAGTCTCGTGGCCCTCTGTCAGAATCCAGAGTTTCAAGAAGATCGGAGGGGGTCAAAATTTCGGCCAAAAACGACAGTGTTACCCCTTATGTTTTTTTTTCAGGTCAAAACTTTGACATCCGATATCTCGGCTCTGGAAGGGTCTAGAGCCTCCATTTTTGCGCGCTGGTCGAAGTCTCGTGGCCCTCTGTCAGAATCCAGAGTTTCAAGAAGATCGGAGGGGGTCAAAATTTCGGCCAAAAACGACAGTGTTACCCCTTATGTTTTTTTTTCAGGTCAAAACTTTGACATCCGATATCTCGGCTCTGGAAGGGTCTAGAGCCTCCATTTTTGCGCGCTGGTCGAAGTCTCGTGGCCCTCTGTCAGAATCCAGAGTTTCAAGAAGATCGGAGGGGGTCAAAATTTCGGCCAAAAACGACAGTGTTACCCCTTATGTTTTTTTTTCAGGTCAAAACTTTGACATCCGATATCTCGGCTCTGGAAGGGTCTAGAGCCTCCATTTTTGCGCGCTGGTCGAAGTCTCGTGGCCCTCTGTCAGAATCCAGAGTTTCAAGAAGATCGGAGGGGGTCAAAATTTCGGCCAAAAACGACAGTGTTACCCCTTATGTTTTTTTTTCAGGTCAAAACTTTGACATCCGATATCTCGGCTCTGGAAGGGTCTAGAGCCTCCATTTTTGCGCGCTGGTCGAAGTCTCGTGGCCCTCTGTCAGAATCCAGAGTTTCAAGAAGATCGGAGGGGGTCAAAATTTCGGCCAAAAACGACAGTGTTACCCCTTATGTTTTTTTTTCAGGTCAAAACTTTGACATCCGATATCTCGGCTCTGGAAGGGTCTAGAGCCTCCATTTTTGCGCGCTGGTCGAAGTCTCGTGGCCCTCTGTCAGAATCCAGAGTTTCAAGAAGATCGGAGGGGGTCAAAATTTCGGCCAAAAACGACAGTGTTACCCCTTATGTTTTTTTTTCAGGTCAAAACTTTGACATCCGATATCTCGGCTCTGGAAGGGTCTAGAGCCTCCATTTTTGCGCGCTGGTCGAAGTCTCGTGGCCCTCTGTCAGAATCCAGAGTTTCAAGAAGATCGGAGGGGGTCAAAATTTCGGCCAAAAACGACAGTGTTACCCCTTATGTTTTTTTTTCAGGTCAAAACTTTGACATCCGATATCTCGGCTCTGGAAGGGTCTAGAGCCTCCATTTTTGCGCGCTGGTCGAAGTCTCGTGGCCCTCTGTCAGAATCCAGAGTTTCAAGAAGATCGGAGGGGGTCAAAATTTCGGCCAAAAACGACAGTGTTACCCCTTATGTTTTTTTTTCAGGTCAAAACTTTGACATCCGATATCTCGGCTCTGGAAGGGTCTAGAGCCTCCATTTTTGCGCGCTGGTCGAAGTCTCGTGGCCCTCTGTCAGAATCCAGAGTTTCAAGAAGATCGGAGGGGGTCAAAATTTCGGCCAAAAACGACAGTGTTACCCCTTATGTTTTTTTTTCAGGTCAAAACTTTGACATCCGATATCTCGGCTCTGGAAGGGTCTAGAGCCTCCATTTTTGCGCGCTGGTCGAAGTCTCGTGGCCCTCTGTCAGAATCCAGAGTTTCAAGAAGATCGGAGGGGGTCAAAATTTCGGCCAAAAACGACAGTGTTACCCCTTATGTTTTTTTTTCAGGTCAAAACTTTGACATCCGATATCTCGGCTCTGGAAGGGTCTAGAGCCTCCATTTTTGCGCGCTGGTCGAAGTCTCGTGGCCCTCTGTCAGAATCCAGAGTTTCAAGAAGATCGGAGGGGGTCAAAATTTCGGCCAAAAACGACAGTGTTACCCCTTATGTTTTTTTTTCAGGTCAAAACTTTGACATCCGATATCTCGGCTCTGGAAGGGTCTAGAGCCTCCATTTTTGCGCGCTGGTCGAAGTCTCGTGGCCCTCTGTCAGAATCCAGAGTTTCAAGAAGATCGGAGGGGGTCAAAATTTCGGCCAAAAACGACAGTGTTACCCCTTATGTTTTTTTTTCAGGTCAAAACTTTGACATCCGATATCTCGGCTCTGGAAGGGTCTAGAGCCTCCATTTTTGCGCGCTGGTCGAAGTCTCGTGGCCCTCTGTCAGAATCCAGAGTTTCAAGAAGATCGGAGGGGGTCAAAATTTCGGCCAAAAACGACAGTGTTACCCCTTATGTTTTTTTTTCAGGTCAAAACTTTGACATCCGATATCTCGGCTCTGGAAGGGTCTAGAGCCTCCATTTTTGCGCGCTGGTCGAAGTCTCGTGGCCCTCTGTCAGAATCCAGAGTTTCAAGAAGATCGGAGGGGGTCAAAATTTCGGCCAAAAACGACAGTGTTACCCCTTATGTTTTTTTTTCAGGTCAAAACTTTGACATCCGATATCTCGGCTCTGGAAGGGTCTAGAGCCTCCATTTTTGCGCGCTGGTCGAAGTCTCGTGGCCCTCTGTCAGAATCCAGAGTTTCAAGAAGATCGGAGGGGGTCAAAATTTCGGCCAAAAACGACAGTGTTACCCCTTATGTTTTTTTTTCAGGTCAAAACTTTGACATCCGATATCTCGGCTCTGGAAGGGTCTAGAGCCTCCATTTTTGCGCGCTGGTCGAAGTCTCGTGGCCCTCTGTCAGAATCCAGAGTTTCAAGAAGATCGGAGGGGGTCAAAATTTCGGCCAAAAACGACAGTGTTACCCCTTATGTTTTTTTTTCAGGTCAAAACTTTGACATCCGATATCTCGGCTCTGGAAGGGTCTAGAGCCTCCATTTTTGCGCGCTGGTCGAAGTCTCGTGGCCCTCTGTCAGAATCCAGAGTTTCAAGAAGATCGGAGGGGGTCAAAATTTCGGCCAAAAACGACAGTGTTACCCCTTATGTTTTTTTTTCAGGTCAAAACTTTGACATCCGATATCTCGGCTCTGGAAGGGTCTAGAGCCTCCATTTTTGCGCGCTGGTCGAAGTCTCGTGGCCCTCTGTCAGAATCCAGAGTTTCAAGAAGATCGGAGGGGGTCAAAATTTCGGCCAAAAACGACAGTGTTACCCCTTATGTTTTTTTTTCAGGTCAAAACTTTGACATCCGATATCTCGGCTCTGGAAGGGTCTAGAGCCTCCATTTTTGCGCGCTGGTCGAAGTCTCGTGGCCCTCTGTCAGAATCCAGAGTTTCAAGAAGATCGGAGGGGGTCAAAATTTCGGCCAAAAACGACAGTGTTACCCCTTATGTTTTTTTTTCAGGTCAAAACTTTGACATCCGATATCTCGGCTCTGGAAGGGTCTAGAGCCTCCATTTTTGCGCGCTGGTCGAAGTCTCGTGGCCCTCTGTCAGAATCCAGAGTTTCAAGAAGATCGGAGGGGGTCAAAATTTCGGCCAAAAACGACAGTGTTACCCCTTATGTTTTTTTTTCAGGTCAAAACTTTGACATCCGATATCTCGGCTCTGGAAGGGTCTAGAGCCTCCATTTTTGCGCGCTGGTCGAAGTCTCGTGGCCCTCTGTCAGAATCCAGAGTTTCAAGAAGATCGGAGGGGGTCAAAATTTCGGCCAAAAACGACAGTGTTACCCCTTATGTTTTTTTTTCAGGTCAAAACTTTGACATCCGATATCTCGGCTCTGGAAGGGTCTAGAGCCTCCATTTTTGCGCGCTGGTCGAAGTCTCGTGGCCCTCTGTCAGAATCCAGAGTTTCAAGAAGATCGGAGGGGGTCAAAATTTCGGCCAAAAACGACAGTGTTACCCCTTATGTTTTTTTTTCAGGTCAAAACTTTGACATCCGATATCTCGGCTCTGGAAGGGTCTAGAGCCTCCATTTTTGCGCGCTGGTCGAAGTCTCGTGGCCCTCTGTCAGAATCCAGAGTTTCAAGAAGATCGGAGGGGGTCAAAATTTCGGCCAAAAACGACAGTGTTACCCCTTATGTTTTTTTTTCAGGTCAAAACTTTGACATCCGATATCTCGGCTCTGGAAGGGTCTAGAGCCTCCATTTTTGCGCGCTGGTCGAAGTCTCGTGGCCCTCTGTCAGAATCCAGAGTTTCAAGAAGATCGGAGGGGGTCAAAATTTCGGCCAAAAACGACAGTGTTACCCCTTATGTTTTTTTTTCAGGTCAAAACTTTGACATCCGATATCTCGGCTCTGGAAGGGTCTAGAGCCTCCATTTTTGCGCGCTGGTCGAAGTCTCGTGGCCCTCTGTCAGAATCCAGAGTTTCAAGAAGATCGGAGGGGGTCAAAATTTCGGCCAAAAACGACAGTGTTACCCCTTATGTTTTTTTTTCAGGTCAAAACTTTGACATCCGATATCTCGGCTCTGGAAGGGTCTAGAGCCTCCATTTTTGCGCGCTGGTCGAAGTCTCGTGGCCCTCTGTCAGAATCCAGAGTTTCAAGAAGATCGGAGGGGGTCAAAATTTCGGCCAAAAACGACAGTGTTACCCCTTATGTTTTTTTTTCAGGTCAAAACTTTGACATCCGATATCTCGGCTCTGGAAGGGTCTAGAGCCTCCATTTTTGCGCGCTGGTCGAAGTCTCGTGGCCCTCTGTCAGAATCCAGAGTTTCAAGAAGATCGGAGGGGGTCAAAATTTCGGCCAAAAACGACAGTGTTACCCCTTATGTTTTTTTTTCAGGTCAAAACTTTGACATCCGATATCTCGGCTCTGGAAGGGTCTAGAGCCTCCATTTTTGCGCGCTGGTCGAAGTCTCGTGGCCCTCTGTCAGAATCCAGAGTTTCAAGAAGATCGGAGGGGGTCAAAATTTCGGCCAAAAACGACAGTGTTACCCCTTATGTTTTTTTTTCAGGTCAAAACTTTGACATCCGATATCTCGGCTCTGGAAGGGTCTAGAGCCTCCATTTTTGCGCGCTGGTCGAAGTCTCGTGGCCCTCTGTCAGAATCCAGAGTTTCAAGAAGATCGGAGGGGGTCAAAATTTCGGCCAAAAACGACAGTGTTACCCCTTATGTTTTTTTTTCAGGTCAAAACTTTGACATCCGATATCTCGGCTCTGGAAGGGTCTAGAGCCTCCATTTTTGCGCGCTGGTCGAAGTCTCGTGGCCCTCTGTCAGAATCCAGAGTTTCAAGAAGATCGGAGGGGGTCAAAATTTCGGCCAAAAACGACAGTGTTACCCCTTATGTTTTTTTTTCAGGTCAAAACTTTGACATCCGATATCTCGGCTCTGGAAGGGTCTAGAGCCTCCATTTTTGCGCGCTGGTCGAAGTCTCGTGGCCCTCTGTCAGAATCCAGAGTTTCAAGAAGATCGGAGGGGGTCAAAATTTCGGCCAAAAACGACAGTGTTACCCCTTATGTTTTTTTTTCAGGTCAAAACTTTGACATCCGATATCTCGGCTCTGGAAGGGTCTAGAGCCTCCATTTTTGCGCGCTGGTCGAAGTCTCGTGGCCCTCTGTCAGAATCCAGAGTTTCAAGAAGATCGGAGGGGGTCAAAATTTCGGCCAAAAACGACAGTGTTACCCCTTATGTTTTTTTTTCAGGTCAAAACTTTGACATCCGATATCTCGGCTCTGGAAGGGTCTAGAGCCTCCATTTTTGCGACGCTGGTCGAAGTCTCGTGGC